>JAFVLL020022567.1:41529-115439 GCA_021397915.2 Tor tambroides
AGCGTTATTTTATTAGAACGCGTTATTTGTTTTCCGTGCCTTTCTGAATACAGACACCAACCCATCCCTGCACAGCCTGGAACATAACATTTATTTCTATGATCTGGCATTTTCGCTATTGTCCTCGCTTGTTTCTTCACAATACCTGCAGAACTTCTGATGCTTCAGCTAGCCCAGAACATGGGCGGGTATATGCAAATGTTGGGGGTGTAACTATTAGTGATCCCGACTCTTACATCACAGTTGGTGTTATGTTCCGATTCACCTATTTTTCAGTGGTCTTTTGTTTGCACGAGATTTATTTAAGAAGGAGGAAACAATGGTGTTTGAGGCTCACGGTATGTCATTTCCATGTACAGAACTCTTAATTATTCAACTATGCCAAGGTAAATTCAGTTTTCCATTCTATGGCACCTTTAAGATGTACTTTAATAACAATACTAAAATAACACTGGCGTTATCATCAATGCACTTAAAATAGCACAAATTTCACAAGCAGGTCATCAAGCAAGAGAGGGTTTCTAAGGATGACATCACAGTTTACACAGCATCAGAACTACAGAAAAATGTGTACTGACAATGATTCATTATCATTTCATGTGTGCCTTGTTAAATTTAGACAAAACAAGGGAGAAGAATTTCTGATAATGTCTCACCTGATCTGTGACATCATAAACCACAATGATACCGTGAGCCCCTCGATAGTAACTGGAGGTGATGGTTCGAAATCTTTCTTGCCCTGCAGTGTCCCACTATGAGAGAGAATAAAGAAAGAAAGAAAGAAAGAGATGAGAACTTAATGTCAAACTATGCATGTTTCTAATAAAGGTTTGGCCCCATTTTCACATGTATAATGTAGATTCATCTACTGACCCAAGAAAGCAGGTCACCATCATCATATACTGGTGTGCATACTGTCATGCTATCATAGAATGTGTGAAAAATTAGGGAGAATGTATGAACTTACAATCTGTAACTTAATGGTTTTGCCATCAAGTTCAATGGTGCGGATCTTGAAGTCCACGCCTATGGTGCTGATGTAGCTTTCAGTGTATGTGTCATCCTGCAGGAGCAAAGAAAAACAGGAAAGAGAATGAAAACTGATCTCTAACAACTTACATTGTGTATATATTACATCTTAAAAGTAATCTACTATAATATACATTCAGTTACTTCTATATCATTTGCAGACTGCATGTATTCAGTTGATTTTTAATTAATGTTTGGCAGCAAAGGCTGACAAAACAACCCATCTGTGCCTGTACTCACAGCAAATCTCAACAGCAGACACGACTTCCCGACTCCAGAGTCACCGATGAGGAGCAGTTTGAACAGGTAGTCACTAAATTTAAGAAACACAACAGTAATATATCAAATACACCAACATTAATACACTTCAGTTTTGAATATCAATTTCAACTTTATATCTTATGACATTTACAAGTCAAATGGGTTATTATAGCATTTTTAATACCTCAAGATGTATCTCAGTTTACAGTGTCAAATTTAATATTATTTATATACTGTTATAGCATTTATTACTATTCAGAATGACCTTTATTTGTCACATTCAGTTTCATTTTTGATAAGCAGCATACAATATATGACAGACTTAACAGGTAGCATATTGGAAAGCATCTGGTCTAAAGTTGCTTGGCTCATGTGAACAAAATCATTCTCTCTTTGTCCACAGTAAGACCAACAGCACTGTAAAGAGTTTTGTGTGCATATTGAAATTTAGAAATGGTGTTTGTCCTGTTATGTTAACACATCAATGACACTACATTGTCTTGAACTAATGATATAGCACATCACATTGGGTTATCATAGGTTAAATTAATGTAACAAAGTTGCATCAGTATTGCTAAAATGTTGTTAACTGGTTTGGAAACAAGTTGCAAAATCAACTACCATCTTCAAAAACCAACAGCCAGGAATCTGGTTCACGTTGATGGTGAAGTAGGTTCAAAACAAAATCAGCATAAACAAAGTATCCCCTGCCACCAGCTCAAAATACAGCTGAGCCAATCTGATTCCAGAGACGACAGTCGCAATGAGGGATCTATTCTGGTTTCTGAATTCAAGTACTAACATTAGACAAGCTGAGAAATGTTGTGAAGCAGTCATGACTCTCAGCATGCTAATGATACAAAGAGTGCTTGCGTGCACGTGTCAACAGAAAAACAAGAGGTGTTATACCCACACACAAGAAGAAAAACCTCAATCACAAAAAAGTAAAGCTTTTCAGTGTTCAGTTCTCTGTTTTATAAAAACATCACCATAAATTGGATATTAATGGGTCTTTCAATGGCCAATGCTGATACAGATATATCTGAGTTAATTTAATTAAGAACGTACAATTAAAAACTGACATCTGAAAGTGTATAACTTCGTCATTTACAACACAGAAAGGAAGCGAAATCTGTTTGTTTGAGCATCCTGACCAGGTCTGACATATCAACATTGGCTCAATGGCAAGAGTTTGGGGTGGGACTACCTGTTTAACTGACCAATGGCAACAGGGGAGTGTTTGAAACATGTTTGTGTTCTTTGTTGCCAGTGAAATAGATGAAAATAATGCTTATGGATATGACAAGTAATCTCTGTTGGATATTCATGCAATATTCAACTAAAGACGTCGGTATGCATGCACACTGCCCACATGCTACCAAAAGAACACAAAAAATACGAAGCTTCTCCTCTTATTGACCTCTTCCAGCTGTAACACTGACGTTCAATTCACAGGCCTAATAAAAACCACATGACACTTGAATGCTTCGCGATGACAAGCTCGGATATTGTTCAAAACACCGTGTGCGTGCGCTCATATGCCAGATCCATTTTGACAGCTGGATTCAGCCAGGCGTCAGTAAACTAATGACGTCACTCCGTCGCAACGCAACACACCGAAATGACGTCACGCCATACGGCAAATGCTACAATTACGTGCTATGAACACTAAATAACGACCGTTTTACATTTTGAAGGTATAATAGCGATAATACTGTTCGCTAGAGGAAGAAGCCGTGTAAATAAATTCTGAATGAGCAAATATCATTTGAATTCGCCGTTAGTTCCGGACGTTGTTAGCCGTTCAGGCTAGACAAAGCTACTCACACTGACGCTTCGTGACTACACAAACACTGACATCCGCGACACAAGTCCGGGCGTCAAATACTCACTATTCTGGATTCATGGTGTGTTTGTGTCGTTGTCGTTGGGTTCAGCAGGAGACCGGACTCTTTTCTCTGCGAGCAGAGGCGATAATGATGAAGAGGATGACTTGTAGGTCTGGAATCCCGAGGCACTGGGGCAGCGTTCTCTGATTTACCCCCTCCGATCACACCGCGACACTGTCTTCTCGTTGGATTCAGTCACTTGACGGACATTACTGACCATATAACACAAAACACTGTTATTTTGTTCTGCTTTTCTTCCTTCCTTCCGATCTGCCCCTCGCTCGAAGTACAAGATGGCTGCGCAGGTGCGGCAGTGACATCAGATGACGTGGCATTACGGACCGATCTCACAGAAACAACCCAGAGATTCAATATATGCAACTAATCAAGTGAACTTATGAACCTATTATTTATATTTATATAGAGAGAGAGAGAGAGAGTGTTTGGAGCATGAGAATATGACATGACAATATGACAATCATCAATCATACAGTCACACACATTATTCATATTTTATTGAAGTGCTTAGATATTAGAAAGATATTAGATATTAGGAAGGAAAGACACTACATGCAAAACTACAATTTAAAAAATGTGTATAAATATACATATAATTGAAATAACTTTATTAATAAGAGTATTAAAACAAATATCTCAAATTTCTAATTTCAAAATAATAATAAAACAAATATTGGCCTGGCATTTTCCAAACCTCCTAACAATTTGTATCCTTGATAAACAAATTTAACAAATCTACAGTGTAGAAAAAAGTTTAAAAAAAAAATATATATATATATATATATATATATATATATATATATATATTAATCTCTTATGTACTTCTAGCAATGGAAACACTGTTGCAACATTTTATATTTAATACTTTTATGTCATTTGTGGAAGCAAAAACTCATCATAATACTTAAAATATGTACTAATGAATGCCTAATGTGGACTACATTCTCACATTAAATTGTAATGCACACAGCATGTATTCTTCCTCCTTTTCCTTCTCTTCCCTCGTAGGTCTAGAATAGAAAGCCGCCCACAGGTTTAGGCAGGTATATGTCGTTTGCAACATCCTCTCCAGCAGGGTCTCTGCGCTGTCCTGGTGATCGCTGGCTGCCTCCAGACCCAGGTTGATGTAGTGGGCCTCCTTGCTGGCCTCCAGGGGTGGAAGCTCAGACAGAAGAGCTTTGAGGCTCTGGCCCAGCTCTCCAAATCCTGGCCTCTGAGAGGGATCTCTATGCCAGCAGCTCAACATAAGCTCATATCTGACAGACGAAGAGTCAAAGGAAAATGGAGAAGGAGAGCAGCAAAACAAAAACACAAAAATCACTACAAGACTGAATCATTTTCTAGATCTGCAGTTTAAAAACCCCTCTTGCAATTTATGCTTCTAGACCATGCACAAAACATTATATCCTATGCAAATTACTCCTGTGACTTATGAAGATTCTTAGAACAGACCTAAACTTGTGCTACTAGGACTGATTTCATTAGTCTTGCAATAGACCGTTTTTTGGTAAAGGCTTAGTCATAGAGTCCTGGTAAACAGAAATGTCTATTAATAATATTTAAGTTTTGAAAAATTTTCTGTGCTACATTTTGTGATCATTTGATGAAAAATATGTGCTTACAATTTGCTGTCATTGTCCCCTTGTTTGAGACGGTGTCCATTTTCCAGGAAGTCCAGGAGCTCATGACCAGAGATACCTGGATAAGGTATCTTCCCTCTGGATGTGATCTCCCACATGGTTATTCCAAAAGACCACTGTGACAAATAAGGAATAAATAAAACTGAAGTTTGCTGTTGGGTAAATCTCATAAAAACTCATCTGGGTCATATTTTTCCCACAAACAAAAACAAAAAAATTATTTTAGATGTAAGAAACTATTTTTAGGACCATCACCACTCAGTTGTGTTTTACTGGATGTTTTTTTTAACTCATTGATAATTCTAATTAAATTCTAATTAAAGGATTCTAATAAAAGGAACAGCATTCAAAATGTAGATGAGTTTGTTTCTCTATCAGATCAGATTTGGAGACTTTTATCATTGCATGACTTGCTAACCAATGGATGCTCTGCAGTGAATGGGTGCCATCACAATGAGTCCAAACAGCTGATAAAAACATCACAATAATCCACAAGTAATCCACACAACTCCAGTCCATCAATTAATGTCTTGTGAAGTGAAAAGCTGTGTGTTTATAAGAAACATTTCTCTCCTGATTCAGACGAGACAACTTTTTACTGCAGAAAGCAATATTACAGATAGAGAACTTGTATTTTAGATGGAATCAATGGTTCGAAGTTAAAAATGTCTCAATGATTTGTTTCTTACAAACACACAGCTTTCTGCTCCATAGGATGTTAGTTGATGGATTGGAGTAGTGTGGATTACTTAGTGTTTTTACTCTCATTCTGACGGCACCCATTCACTGCAGAAAATACACGGGTGAGCAAGTACATTTTCAGCAAATTTAATTTTTGGGAGAACTACTCCTTCACTGCAAAACATTGCAATTAAATAAAAAACATATATTTATTCTGTTTTTATTATTATTTATTTTGCAGTAAGGTTATGAGAATTGGGGCCAGAAATGTGCTCAATCTTCTACAGGTATATGGGAAAAAAAAGTTTTTCTTCTGATTTGACAGGTTTCATAAGTGTTCAGTTTGGAATCCTATACCTATGAAACAAAGTACCTATTTCACTAATTTCTATACAAGACACAAAAAAACTGATCAATTTTAAAACAAAGAAAGCACTGTATTATTACTGTATTAGAAGAATAAATAGGACTGACCACATCACTCTTGGTGATGTATAAGAAGTCAGACTCTCTATGGCCAGCATGCCAACATCCATATTCTTCTGCCTATAATAGTTACTGGAATAGATGTTCTTAGACAGGCCAAAGTCAGCCACACAGATGTGCAGATCATCCCCCAACCTGTGAAAGCCAAACTGTGTGTGAGTCCAGCACGTATGGGAAAAACCATTTTGTTCATCATTAGGCATGGCTTCTTCTCAAGACAATGCAAGTATTAACAGGACATTATTATGTAATGTGCTTTTTTTTGCCCTCCTGTGGACTCGCATGCAATTGCGGGCAGCCAGGTCTCTGTGTAAGAAACCCTGATATACTCCATTCCTGCAGCAATGTCAATCATGAAACGCAGACGACTCTGATAAGGCACAAACTGGAGAGAAGAGACCAGTATATAATGTATATAATGCAATGTATATAATCAGATATGTGGTTATTTTAACCCCGAACCCTTTATACAAAACAAGAGTAAAAAGAAGGAGAAGTCCAAAAGAAGGTGTTGTAAAATGTGTGAGACTGACCATAGGAACATCACCGTAGCGGGTCGCTTTGAGGAAGCTGTGTAGATCTCTATGTTTCATGAACGGAAGAATAACAAGCGGTACATGGATGGAGGACTCCGGATCCCGCTCTAGTGCGACCCCTGGTGGACATAAATAACCTTCTATCACTTGTCAGTAGCATTCATCTCTGGAGAAAATCCATGATGTTCAATTTAATTATAACATTGTCTTATCCACTTTATCTTGCAACGCGGAAGTAAACTGTTTTGTCTGAATGCACGAGACTTCCGATTCATTATATAAATGACTAGAAGAATAGCAAAGTGCAGTAAACGGGAAAAAAAACTATTTGCGTTACAAACCAGTGTGTTTATTATTACTATAATAAATTAAAATAATATAATAACAATTACTAGTCTGCAAAACAAGCAGCATAGACTGTTCGTGGACAGGTAAATAGCTGGAAGCGGATGACACCGGAAGTCTCGCACATTCAATTTACAATGGCCACGCCCGTTCTTTTCTTTCTTTCTTTCTTTCTTTCTTTCTTTCTTTCTTTCTTTCTTTAATGGTTCTTACGTTAAAAGTAATGTGGATATATCTACCTCAACCAAAAAAATATTTTACACATCCTCATTATGTTGGTCGGAAACCATGCAATTATTTTCCCCCCACATAAAACACAACAGGAGCATTTGAATCTTCATGCATATGTAGTAGACTAGCTATATAATGAATAATTATAGGGTATACAGTCAATCAATGAGTAAATTCCATTTTAGCTGCACTGCTCCTTTAAATTGATCACTACATACTGCATGACCTTGACTGGCTGCTGCTGAACATCATAGAATTGGACAGATGCCAGCTACATTATTACACATTACAGTTGCTATGATCCATTTAATTCTTACAATGGAACAACCCCAGCCCCCCCAGCCCCCACCCCCTCCAAATCCTGGCCTTTGCAGGACATGCAGGAGGTAAAAGTCAAGTATATCCCACTGTTAATGTGCAGCTACAGGCATCACCAGAGGAACTTGTGGAAGTTCACACTTTGCCCTTGGACAGGCCTATACAGGCCACAGATGACCAGTTGCCATGGAAACGTCTGTGCCCTTTGAAATCAGGTTATCCAAAATAGTCCATTCCAACTACATATAAATTATACATTTTAGCCTAGATTTCAAACATGAAATAATTATTTCATTCAGGAGAGACATACCAAGCAATTTAACTACATTCACATGATCAAAATGCTTCATAATTTCTGCCTCCTTGAGGAAGGACTCCAGATCTTCTTTAACGTGGACCGCACCTACAGTACGACAGGAATGTTTAGTGACATGGCAGCAAGAAAGAGGCTGATTTAATTCATTGTGTAAAATAAATTGCATTGTCTCAAGCTAGTACTTCATTCTAAAATTAAGATCATACTTTTTAAGTTATTATCAGAATCTCATATTTTTGCTCTCTGCATTTTATACACTATATACCTTTCAAGGTTTTCACTGCCACTCTGATATCTTGTCCTTTTTGAGAGGAAATTACACCCTCATAGACGGCCCCGAATTCTCCTGCAGCTGGAGAAATTCCAGTATAAGAATCCATTCGCAGAATGCTGTTTTCGATCAAATGATTCCTTATTAAATTATTCCTTTTTTAAAAAGAATTTGTGATTTGTTTTTTTAATTCTCTTTAACCTTTATTTAACGGACAAAAGTACAAAAAAAAAAGATTTCCAATGTTTTCACTGAACAACTTGTATTTTGTAAATATGAACAAATTTTGATTTGATTTTGGGAATGTAACTTAAAAACAATTATTAACTCATCACTTCATTTTATTTTATAACATTTCCAAATACTAATTAAGGTTAGGTTAAAATACTGAAATAAAATAGTAAAATATAATACAATTATATACAAATGCATGTTTATATTTATATACATCTAAAAATATAAAAGTTTCTATTTATTAAAAAAAAATAAAATAAAATACACAATTTATTTAAATTGTACTGTTAATGGGAACGTGTACACTACCAATCAAAAGTTAGGATCTGTACAATCTTTTAGTTTTTTTGAGGGTTTTATATTTGAATAGATAATAATTTTATGGAATATATTTTACAAGTTATATTGTTTTTAAAGTATAAAATATTTTAAATTTGATTTTTTAAAACATATTTTATATTTTATATATATTATGTAATTTATTCATGTGATGGCAATATTCAGCATCATTACTCCAGTCTTCAGTGTCACATGATCCTTCAGAAATCATAATATGCTGATTTGCTGCTCAAGAAACATTTCTTATTATTATCAATGTTGATATTTTGTGTAAACTGGATACATTTTTTTTTACACAGGACTCTCCAATAAATAATAATGGATGCATTTCAGACTTTTCAAGAGTATGTTTTTATATCTATGCAGACAAATTTGCAAGACCCAGAAAAAAAAAGATCAATGTGAGAGTTTGTTTATACCTTTCCCAAGCTTTTGGCCCACTGTCAACTTTGTACGTTCCACCATCACATCTCTAAGATCACACAGCAGCCTATCACTCATCCCTTCCAAAATCTCAACTGATTCTGACACAGAAAGATTGAGACACAGGAGACATGGAGAGTGAAGGATGAGAATAATGTCTAAGTTAGTTATATATATAACCAATAAGTTACTTTTCAAGTAACCAAAAATTAAAAATGAACTCAAATATCACATGTATCTAAAAATGTCTTCAGACTTGCCTAGATACCAAAATTTAAAAAAAAGTATTTTGACACTATTTTAATGCATGTATTGAGTATTTTGAGAAAAGCCTGAACTGTGAGATATAAGCTCAAAATTGCAAGAGGAAAAAGTAAGAATCTTGAGAAAATAGTTGCAATTACCTTTTTATTCCACGGTGAAAACATAAAACAGAATAGTCAGACAGAATTCTTTGAATTAACTCAGAAATCAACTGAGACAGAAACTCAGAATTATGAGAAAGAAGTCAGAATTGTGAGATAAAAAGTTTCACATGGTGAAAACAGAAGACGACTCACTGTTTATTAGTTCCGGTTTAGCGATGTATACTTGTTCTTGAGTACGTCGATATCGAGTCACACCAGAGCTAGATATGAACTCTGTTTCTTGACTTCCACTGAACACATTCACAAAACGCAGCAAACAATATATTTTATACAGTACAGATATATTCACTTGCCCTAAGCAGAAAAAAACTATTGACATTCTAAAATGTTATGAAAATTTGAATTACATTTTTATGCACTGATCATTATTTGAGAGATTTTGAATGACCAAGACCTATGTTGGACAAATATGCAAATGCATAAACATTTGCATTTTCAAATACAATATGTTTACCTGAGCTTGTGATGCCTTACAAAGACGAACACAACAGTAATGAGAATGAGAAGAACCAGAACGCCACACTAGACAAGCAGTTAGGACAGGAGAGATTCCCAGGCTGGAATCAGCTATGGAGTCAGAAGCGGACCACAGGCCAACAGGACTTACTGAAACACACACACACTGTACAATTTTATCACTGTATATATCACTGTAAACATAAAAACTATAGCACTACATTTAAAGAAAAGTGTCAGTGGAGCTGTTCTGTGCAGAAAACCCTCTCTATGATGCCAGGGCATTGTATACTATTGCAGGGCATTACTAAGATGCTCTGAGTGGTTTTTACTATGGTAAAAAAAATAAAAAATCTGCATATTAGAATGATTTCTAAAGGATCATGTGACATTGAATACTTAGGTTAAAAAAAATTGTAAAAAATTATCTTAATCATAATATTTCATATCACACACTGTAAAAAATGATCGTGATTTTAACGGTAAAAAACTGTGAGTACAGTAAAAACCTCTTAAATGGTTAACCAAAAGTTCCTGTAAAATTTACAGGGAAAAACTGTAAACTGACGTTCCCAGAATTCCCTGCGTTGCATTTCAAATTCTGTTTGAATTTGACGTTTTTTCTTTGAAATAACTGTTTCTTCTTAGTTTTTTCTTATCAGTTATGTTTATTAGGGTTGTATGTTACATCTAATGTTGTTAAATTAATGTTTATAGCATATTTCAGTTTAATGAGTCTCACCATGATGGTGTTTAGTGCTTGTGTGAATGACACTGTGCACCTTCTGTATATGCTATTATTTAAAAGCTGCTTGTGATGGGCTTTGGTTCATCATGTGACTTTCTCATCACCACCTGCATTTGGTGGTTATCAGTGTATTTCAAAGGTACAAAGCAGATTTCAGTAGTTTAATAGGTTGGTATATTAACATTATATCAGTTAAAGAAATTATGGTATTTAACTGTAAATTTAAGTTAAAACCATAGAACCTAAAACGTTGTTACTGTATTTTTTACGGTAGAATTCCGGCAACCACAGCTGTCAGTTTTTTACCGTAAATTTTACGGAATTTTTTTTACAGTGCAGTTTTACTGCATTTTTGATTAAATGCAGCCTTGGTGGGCATAAGACATTATTATATTGTATTATATTATATATTATATTATATTACTGGTACAAAAGGTACTAGTTTGTAGAGCAATAGTGACATTTACCTTAGACACCACTTAATGCTATAAGTACAGCAATAATAAGCAATGTTAAAGCATTTTTCTATAACAGGGATGCAATTTCAAATGTTTTTGAGATTCTAATAATTTTTTTTTTTTTTTTACCATACAGAAGATGTTTTCTCTGTGAAGATTGTGTATAATGTATGTTTTGTTTGCATGAGAATTCTAAACATTTTCTCACCTTCGGAATGGCATCCATCTGTCTGGTATCCTGTATCATAGACACATAACCCCTGCGGTGGACCCCACGTCCCATTTAATTGACACTCTATCTTTGGGCTGCTGATCTCCACAGAACCGTTCACAAATGTTCCTCTCCCCATCTCTCCTGCTGCTGTTTCCTCAAATTCCATTTGGTTCCATACAAATGTTGGGCATTTCAGGAAGAACACTTGGATCGAAGCAATGAAAGTGCACTTGCCGCTGTAGCTCAGTCCCAGGTAAAAGCCATTCTGAGATATCTTTCCCAATTTAAGGCCCTTAGCATGGCTCAGGTACTCATCCTTAGGAACAGCATCAGGAAATGGATGCTGGACTGTGATCCCGAGAAGAGGTGGTATTTGTGGTCTTCTATAGTACTGATTATGCATTTGGTTTGATTCTCACACATAGATATAAAGAAGCTGCAGGTCCGCTTCAGCAAAACTTAGGTCCAGGAAAAGTTCATGGGCATCTTGTTTGGGGATCCAGTTGGTCCATATAGTTTTGGGATCCTTATTCAATTCTGGGTTACAAGCTTGGTAGACATAGTGTGCATAGTCCTTTCCAAGCTGCATTTGTGTTTCCTTCCACTTACATTGACCAAAAGAGAAGCAAATCATTATTTTGATTTTTAATTATTAAAAACTGACCAGTATTAAACAATACATCTGTTAACCTGTTTTACTGGTTTATTGTCTGTATAAAATAATAAATTATCTGTGTAAATATTTTTTAAAAGAGTAGGCTATTTTATTCAGCAAGAAAATAACATTAAAGACATGTATGATGTTATAAAACATGTTAAACATATTAAAACATAATGTTATAAAAACATTAACTTTAAAGGTGATTTTCTCAATATTTTGAATTTTTTTGCACCCTCAGATTCCAGATTTTCAAATAGTTGTATCTCGGCCAAATATTGTCCTATCCTAACAAACCATACAACAACGGAAAGCTTATTTATTCAGCTTTGTATAAATGATGTTATAAATGATGAATTCAGATGATGTATAAATCTCAGTTTTGAAAAATTGACACTTATGACTGGTTTTGTGATCCAGGGTGACATTTGATAAAAATGTTTTACAACAATTTACAAAAATTAGGCTTTGAAGTTTCTAAATAAACACTTATATGAACAGTTCTTTTAATAAAACAAACAAAAATGTATCATGCTTAAGCACCCTTCAACACTTCCTACAACTCCCTTCCTGGTAGACTTATAGAGAGATGATTATGTTTTAATATGTGTGTGTGTGTGTGTGTGTGTGTGTGTGTGTGTGTGTGTGTGTGTGTGTGTGTGTGTGTGTGTGTGTGCGCATCTGCATTTATGCTTGCTTTAACACAAGATACATGCCATGGTGAATCATTGTATTTTGTTTGGAGATCTGGCCCTTGAACTTCTGCCTAGAGCTCTGCTACATCTGCACTTCCCATTACTGGAGTGCCGTGACGTTGAGACCCTTTGCGCATACTGATGACTACATATTTCCTTTAAAACAAACAGCAAAATACTTGTAAACACACACACTATTGTACATATTTCTGTTCGACAACCACCAGGTTGGATGCAATACAGAATTTTAAAACGATTTTATTTCCCAAAGATGTGTCAGCTGTAGTGTGTTAGCTGACATCAGGACTTTTCAAAAACTGTCAAATAATGACATTTCAAACAGTGTAAACGAGGCAAAAGATAATATCAAAGATCTGAGAGTCTCTAAAGAACCAGTCACTCAAAATAGCAATCACACACTCTTTAAAAGAGAAATTCTTCTGAATTGCTGAGTGTACATTTGCTTCTGCATTCTGTACCATACATGGATGAAAGATGATGTTAGCCTATATAAATAAAATCCCCAATTTTTTTTTTCATTCAAATATTTTAAAACAAAATGCTAACACACAAAGTTCATGCACATACTCTCTTTTTGACAGATTATAGGCATTTTCTATGTCTTGTGATATTAAAGCAGGGCTCTTCAAATAGAACAGACAATCATTGTAACAGTATTTGAAGAGGCATTATACTGTATTGTCCAAATTATATTCATAACAAATAGGGTCTCCTTAATGGAGAAATTTTGTGCAAAATGTTTATTTTCTCCCATGCTTTTGTGCTGTTTTGTCTGCTTGTTAGGTTAGTTACATGTATGACTTGCATAACAGAATGTAATCTCTTTGTAACACAGCAGTCATTTAAAACTGTCTGATCCTTCTTTCATACTCTGCTAACTTATCCTGCACTATTTAACATAGCTTTGAGATACCTTAAAATCACTCCAGCAACCAAATTATACAAACAAGTTAAGTAAGGTCATAACACTGCAAAGGCCACATGTATATTATTTTTACTGAAAACGTAAAACGGGAAGTGCTGTCAGAAGACTATAGACCATTACAACTTTCTATTTCACTTTTTCAGACAAATATTCGGAGACTAAAATGTCTCTAAAAGAAAACAACTTTTAATCCACCCTGAAATGAGCATTCATGCTGCTCAAACTTTTCAACATGAGGACTGAGAATTCATCTAGTCACAATCTCCTTGTCGTTTATTGTGATATGGTCCACACACACACACCTCACTAGTCCATCAGCACAGTGTTTAACGGGGGACAGTCCTGTATAAAAGGATCCCTCACTGTAACACACACTTCTCTTTCCGACTTCCATATTTTCTGCGCCTCATTTCTAGTCCTCTCTCCAACCTCTTATCCTCTTCAAGAGCCCTTGAGAAAGAGACAACAGAAAAAAAGTAAGAAAAAGAGAAATGCTCTACAAGTAACAATACGGTAAAAACATTATTATCATTTAAAATTACAGCTTTATTAAATATTAATATTTCTATTTTTAAATATTTTAAAATGCAATTTATTTTGAATTTTCAGTATCATTACTCCAGTCTTCAGTGTCACATGATCATTCAGAAACCATTCTAATATGCTGATTTGCTGCTCAAGAAACATTTCAGTTCTGGTCTAAAAAAAAGTAGAGTATATGTATTGCGAACGAATCTCACCCTCTCTCTTTGGCGTCCATGTCGTGGACAAGCTCGTCTCTCTGGTTGACTAAAGACACCAGCTCCTGCAACAACAGCTGCTCTCTGGTTTTATGGGCCTGGG
Source organism: Tor tambroides (assembly GCA_021397915.2). Lineage (NCBI taxonomy): Eukaryota > Metazoa > Chordata > Actinopteri > Cypriniformes > Cyprinidae > Tor > Tor tambroides. The sequence continues at coordinate 55,993 of JAFVLL020022567.1, forward strand.
TTTTCTTCCATTCTTCAGTTTTACAAAACAAGCAAGACAACAAATTGAGGATAATGAGAGATTACCACATGCCTAAACTAATTAAACTACTTGATGAGTACCAAAACATCTTTAATATGGAAAAACACAAGCATATGCTCCTAAATAATGTGTACATTCTCTGGAATTCCTAGTTCTCCATTTCACATAAATTTGTGTAAGAATAGTCGCACCTTCCACAGCCATTAAATCTTGAAGCTCTTTCTTCAGCAGCTCAAACCTCCTCTCCAGATCTTGCTCTTCTTGCCTGTCACACAAAAGGAATGATGATTAGCAACGTATCTTAAATCAGCCTCTCTTCTAATGAAGCCTTAGAGAGGTCATCATCTAAATAAGCATAGTGAAACACAAAGTGTGAAAATACATACAGTAACTGTAGATGGTCTTGTCTCCTGATCAAAGCATTCTTCTTGTTGACCAGGGTAAACCACTCCTGAATCAGTGTCTCTTCTTCTACACGATCACTACCTGTAAGTGCACGATAAGAGCACAATTTCATCAAGCCACACTAATCAACTGCCATTTCATTTGCTTACCACAATGCATCATAATCTATAGCACAGTACAAGAAGAATCATAATTCCATATGCATGTTAATTTTCATATGCATTAACTACTTTAATCAGCGAGTTACCAGATTCCATAAGTCTTCTTAGTTTCCTCTCCACAATGTCTGCTCTGCAATCTATCTGCTTCTGTTCGGCCTCCAGCGCCTGCATCTCACTAAGTACATATTGACTTACATCCTGCAAATACACAAACACATCATAAACACACATGAAAATACTCACACCCATGTATACACATTTTACAACCATACAAAATACTGGTTTTTAGTTATACAACACTATTACCAAACTATGAAAGACATTTTATATTTAGCCAATATTTGTAATGACTTAATTGAATGAAAATTGTTGAATGACCTGATTCTCTCCTGCAGTGGCCTCTTCAGCATTCTCTACATTTTCTATACAAACAAGACAGAAGAACAATACATCTGAATCAGGTCGTGTTAATGCATGCAACAGTTTACAATATTTTACAATACTATACAACCCAAAAAACACAAAATATTTTCATAATTTCTGTTCTGAAAATATGTTCAGCATTAGTTAAGGATTTAATATGTCATTGTCATTGAACATAAAGTCTTTGAAAGGTGTGAAAGGAGTTAAAACTTACGTGACTCTGAACCTCCTTTGGCTGCTTCACTTTCTGCTTGGACTGATGCAGCCTGGGTACAAAAACATCATAATGCACAGCAGCTCAGTTATATACTACTGTTTATAAAGATAACTCAGTTATAAGGAAATTTGAAAATAATCACCCTCACAAAGGACACAACAATACAGTGCTATACAACCCAGCTCCAAAAACAGTATCTTTCTCATGACGCCAACATGAATCACATGTTCCAAAACATCCATTAAACAGAGTGCACACATGTTTCAAACTCGTCTTCAAGCACTGATCATACTATTAAATTTAAGGCATAACATATCAATATGACATTACCGGTGAAAAGAATAATTTGAATAATTATCGTTTTTTATACTTTTAAAAGAAGTCTCTTATGCTCACCAAAGCTACAATTAATAATTCAAAAACAGTAAAAACACTAATATTGTGAATTATTATTACAATTAATATTAAAAAAACGTTTTCTATTTTAAAATGTAATTTATGATTTCTGAAGGATCATGTGACACTGAGGACTAGAGTAATGGCTGCTGAAAATTCAGCTTGGCCCTCACAGGAATAAATTATATATTAAAATATATTCAAATGTTCAAATAAATTCAGCCTTGGTGAGCATAAGAGACTTCTTTCAAAAAAAATAAAAAATTAATTCCAAACATTTGACCGTTAAAGTATGGTTGAAACGTTTTACCTCTGTACCGCTCTGCTGTTCGTGTGGTTCAGGCTCATCCATTGACTCTCCCCGCAGCTTCGATCTGCGCTTTTTAACAAGATCTGCATCCTTGAGATGAGAAAAAGCCTTTGAGGTGTGAGTTCTTGGTGGTGCCACCGGAGGCTGAGTGGCCCCTGATCCTCCAGCCTGGCTCGGGCCCTGCGTTCGCTTCGTTCTTGGAGGCGGCATCAAAACACCAGCATCTCCCTTGACATCCTTTTCAGGAAAGCTTCCATTGGTCTCTAGAGTGATGCCGCTGCCCTGGAGCCTTTCGGCACAGTAGCGAACAGCAGCTTCAGGGTCGGCTTCCTCCCTCTTCTCACCCACAGCGTAACTGGACTCGCTGCTGTTCTTCTCGATCTGTATGACACTGAGCTCCTGGCCCGTGAAATAGGTGCGGATCTGGTTGAGATACGTCATCACGATGAGCCTGTCGGGCACTGCCAGCAGCACCATGTCAGAGGGCTCTATCAACCTAGAGATGCCCAGTTCAGCAAAGCCATCAAAAGCCTATGAATACACAAGGAAATCTTCATTTTTGCTATAATCATTAAGGCAAGTGCACAGCAAAAATGGCCTTTTAATTTTTGTTTTACAGTAAAACTTGAACATACTGTTTAGAATTAAATATGGTCAGTCAATTAGATCACAGTCAAAGGAAATTAAAAAAGAAAAAAGTCATTATGTAATTTGAAAATAAGAGGATCACCTTCTTGTTGTTGCGTTTAATGTCATACGGATCCAGCATTTCATAATTCCTAAAGACGGAATAACAAACAAAACAAATAAAATACTGAGTAAGACTGAGTTGATAAAATTCACATTTATGAAATGAGCTTGATGCCTTCTTCCACAGTAAAAAACACCTACACTTTATCTGGATGGAAGTGATGCAGGATGGCACAGAAAGCGAGGCCATTTCTCCATGAGGTGCTGAAATTTGTGATCCGGACACCCTTGTAACCTTGTGTGACCTTTTGGCACCATTCCAGCAGAGACTGACTTGAATTCACTAAGGTTGCAATCTAGAATTGAAGACAAAAACAAATTAACCACCTGCTTATTGATGTCACTATGGTAGTATAATCAACATAATTATAAACCAGCAGATTCAACGACCTCCGTTTCACTGGTTGGCGATGTGTGAGCTGTAGAACTTCCCTGAAGGTCTATGGCATCTGCTGCAGTTCTTCGTTTATTACGAACAGGCACTGTTGGCTCATTATTGGCCTTTTCTGAAACCTCATGTTGATTGGCTGATGAGGAACTGGGAATGGAGACGTCTTCTGGGAAAGAGGAACTTAAACGTTTCTTCACGCGAGGCATTGGCACAGGAAATTTGGAGGAATCTTCTGCTGCTTCTTGTCTAGATTAAAGAAAAAAAAAAGAAATATTAAACAAAACTGATTTCTACATTTAAATAAACTAGTACTGCAAAATCTATTCAACTCATGTAGATGCATCTCTGAAGCCTAAAAAGAAATTCAGATTTAGTTTTGCGATGCATGACAACAAAATTCAACAAGCACCAAAGTCTTCAACTTTATCATACAATCATTTATTTTTATTTACATTATGCACATTTTTCATAAAGACAAACAGTTTAACTTAAAGGTCAAACTCTTAATGACTAAATTAATCTAAACTTCCATTGTTTTTGAAAACTCAACATCAAAAAAACAACAGTATTGCACGAAAAGACAGTTAGAGCACCAGTTAGAGAGCAATTCCTGCATTTTTGGCAAAAATTGGCATGTGTAATGTCTACTGTACAAATGTGGCAACAGTTTATTCTATGAGACTTACCTAGACACATCTAAGATAACACCTGTGTCATCTATAGTGTCCATGCTCAAATCAACCTCAGGATCTCCAGAATGCCCAGCATTCTTTTCTTCCTCAACTCTTTGATCTTTTTCAATTTGTCGGTCTGTCTCCCCTTTGTCCTCACAACGTTCACCAAGTGGAGCACCAGTCTTGGGTTTTTCACTGATAACTGTCACATCAGGTACTATCTGCTCAACAGGTTCTGAACCAGAATTCTCCAGGCTTTTTCTGTTTAGCTCTACTTCATTGGCACTTGAGGTAGTGGAATCCTTAATGTTCTCTATCCCTGCTTCTGCCCTCACCTGTGTGTCCACTTCAACAGAACATTGTTTGTTTTCTGGGAGATGAAGCTTGCCTTCTTCTTGAGGTAAGCTTGGAAGGTTCTTGCCACTGAGCTTCTCTGAGTGGAGAATTGAGACAGGCATGCTTGTTTCACTTGGTCTTCCCTCAAGGACTCCTATGTTAAGTAAATCTACAGGAGGTGGTGGAGAACTCGAGGGAACAGTGAGATCATCTGGAAATGAGCCACTTAGACGTTTTTTCACATGTGGCATTGGCACTGGAAGACTTGAATCTTGATGGTCTTCTGTTTGGAGAACAATGCTGTCCGAACCTGCTTGAGATGGAGGGTTGGATGAAGGGGCTGGAAGATCATCTGGAAAAGAACCACTAAGACGTTTCTTCACACGTGGGACTGGGACTGGCAGACTTGAATCTTGATGGTCTTCTGTTTGGAGAACAATGCTGTCCAAACCTGCTTGAGATGGAGGGTTGGATGAAGGGGCTGGAAGATCATCTGGAAAAGAACCACTAAGACGTTTCTTCACTCGTGGCACTGGGACTGGCAGGCTTGAATCTTGATGATCTTCTGTTTGGAGAAAAATGTTGCCTGGATCTTCTTCAGATAAAGGGGTGGATGAAGGAGAAGGAAGATCATCAGTAAAAGAACCACTGAGACGTTTCCTCACACGTGGCACTGGGACTGGAAGATCAGTGCATTTGATTCGCATTTTCACTTCCGACACCTCAGGAATAATCAAATCCAGTTGCACCTGATCTTTCACATTCAATTCATCACCAGCTTGGGTCTTTCTTGTGTCTTCAGATTGAGACATATTGGTGATGATAGAAGACAATGCACTCTTTTCTTCAAACTCTCCACGGGCTTCATCAACATGGCTGGTTTGAGCTTTACTCTTCCGCCTCTGAGGAGCACATAATTGTGTAACTGTGTCTTCTGGAGCCACTAAGGGAGCATTTTCTTCGCTGTTGCTTCGACATGATTCCATAATTTCTTTGGGTGTGGGCTTCTCTTTGGGTTCTGGTGAACAAATCTCAATTTTGGATACTTTTACTACATTTTCAGCTGCTTCTATCACAGAGGTATCATCAGGAAAAGAAGCACTTGTCTGTGGGACAGGTACATCCATCAAGTGTTGTGTTTCTAAAGATGTACCCTCATCTGCCGCAGCTGAAGAACTCTGGATGGTGGTGAGTGGAGTATCTGGCTGTACATTGTGTGATGTACTCTGAGGATAATGATCAGTTTGTTTTATGACACAGATCTTGTCTCTCTGAGCAGCTGGCTCAGCTGTATTGGAAACTGGTGTTGATGACGAAAATGTCTCTTGAAGAATGTCTTGCTTCATAGTCCTTCTTGGTGGCATAGGTTCTTTTGAAGCTGAAACAGTCTGTTCTGTGACATTCCTTGGGTTATGAGAATTTATTGAAGACAGTAAGGACATAGGTTGTTTCTCTTCATCCAGAAATTCGTCCTTAGTCCGTTGGATGAAAAGAGAGACTTCTTGGACAAAATGATGTTGTGGCCTTAAGAACAAAAATACAGTATCACTACACTTATTTTCTGTTGAGATTAGAATGCACTGACTGTCCCAAGACACACTTATAAACCACAGTCAAACACCATTTTTTTTAGCAAGCAACTGTAACACTGCATAAAATGCTGTCTTCAGAAATTGCACATACCTTTGCAACATGCAAATTAAATTAAAGTCACAACAACTGCAGATTTGGTAATAAAAGCACAGAAGATCTCAGCTTACAATCTTAGCTGAACAAATAAATGTCTTTCAAGGTGAAGTATGTCATTTCTTTGTTTTAAAACAATTTCTCTTCCCAGTTTCATTTGCAGATGCAAAAGTAACAGCAGAAGAGCAAGTAAAAACAGTTTTCAAAATAGTTTCAATCTGCTTAAGCATTTGAACTTCTGGCTTAACCAGTAGGATGATTTGGGGGGCAGGGCAACCCATCTGGCCAAAGAATGGAAAGTAGTGCTAAAAGGCAGTATAGGGCAGTAGGAGTGTTTCATATATGGAGAAAAATCGATATATTCTGCAGTTCCACTTGGTGCCACTAGGGGCACCGAAATTACACACTGCACCTTAGGACAAAAAGCAAAATCAAACACATGGACACAATATTTAGTGAAAAAAAAACAACCACAAAATAAAAGCCATTTCAATGCAACATATGTGCAAATCTGAGTTGGGAAACACTAAAAGAAAGAAAAAAAAAAGAAAGAAAATAGCCGTGCTGCCGTTTGCAGGACTTGCAGGTTGGGTTTGAATGCAACACTCCTGAGGAACTCACCCCTCCGCTGGAAATAGTGTGGTTGACAACTCATCCTTCAACATTTTACTTTCTGTCACAAACTCATCATTACCAGTTTCCTCTTGAACCAAAGTTGTACACTCCTGTTTCAACAAGTTAAAATGTGTTTTGTCCTCCTCATCCTTGGTTATCTCATGAAGGTCAGCCTCTGTTAAAGGGGGCCACTTCCTCATTAGGCAAAATTCTTCATCTTCAACAAACCAGCTTTCAGTCTCTTTTGATGACAGTGATGTTTCTGAACAACCACCAACCAAGCGCCACATGTAGGGTTCAGCAGAATCAAAGACCTCAGACTCTGCTGCCTGTGCGAGCGCCTCCAATGAATGATTACATCCAGTCGCCATGCGAGTGCCGCTATCCTCGAGATCAACAGAGGATGAAAGACTGTCGAGAGGATCTAAAGTGTCTGTGCCTGTGACTGATCCAGAGCTAGAGGGCTGCAATATTGCTGCAACTGTCTCATAACTAAAAGAAAGCAACACTTGAGATGTAAAAAGTAAAAAAAAGTGATATGATTATGATATTAATAAAAATGAATTACTTTAACAAAAGAACACACTGGAATATGGGTGTAAGCAGTTTTCTTAATTCAAACAGATCTATATATATATATATATATATATATATATATATATATATATATATATATATATATATTGCAAGTGTTCTTCAAATAAAATCAAAGCAAACATGCTCAGTGATTTCACCGTTATGTTATTTGATCTTACCCTCTGTGAAAGACATCAACTAGAGTCTTAACAAGACCAGTAGATCCTTCTTTTTCAGTGGAAGTATCATCTGCCTCCAAAACTTCCCAACCTAACGCTATAGCAGTCTCTCTAGGCTCTGCAGTATCATGAGTTTTACTAGCAGACTGCTCTCCAACATGTTGCTCTTCCAGAAAAAACTTCACCTCATGGTTTTCAATACTGATAAAGAATAGTTCAATAGTTCAGTCAGCATAGTCTGTGATGCGATTCACATGCACCATGCGTATCTCTCGTGTACATGCACCAAAAGAGTTTTTAGGCACAATATGAGATGATATAACAATGTTAGTGAAGAAAAAGTCAGATATTAATCAGGTCAAAACAAATCATGTTGAGCCATGTTTTATTGGATAATTCTGAATGACACAATGGGTGTTGTCTTTACATGAACAGGCTTGAATAAAGCTCCCATTAAGCCTCAACAATCTCAAGAAATATTAAATATGTAAAATAACTACAGTAAAATAAATGTGGGCTTAAGTAATGTACAAAACAACTCAAACAATGTCAAAACAATATATTGCACATGCAACAAAAGAACACAAATTTAGTTCTAAAAGTGTTTTCACACACCACACACAAAAACATGCTATGTAACTCACCCTTCAGCCAAGGGCATTTCATAAGAACTTCCTATTTCTTTCGGATTATCTTAAAAAAAAAAAAAAAAAAAAAAAAAATCTATACATTTCTGAGAAAACATCTTGCTCAATGTTCAAGCCACACTCTAAAAATCTTACCAGGCCCTGTTATATCCAGCGTTTGATTTCTTCCTGATTCTATGTATTGGGTAAATCTGGCTTCAAATTCGGTGTGTTCTTGGGTTGGAGTTGATGGAGAAATTGCATATGTAGAAGCATCTGGGAAATCAGGAAGCTTTGCTTCAACTGGGGAACATGGCACTTCAGGGACCAGGTTACTGAAATCTGTTTCATCGGTTGCAGAGAATGGAGCCTCTGGAGAAGCTGGGAAAACAGTTGTCACTGGACACTCTTCTTTTTTAAGCCTTTCTGAGCATGGAAAACCATCATTGCTGGCCTTATCAGGGCAAGTAGGGGCAAGCAAAAACATGTTTTTTGAAAATTCTTCATTATCCTTTGTATAACTTAAAGACAAAACGGGTCTTTCTTTAAGAGGTTTAACCCAAATGGGATTCTGAGTGGACCATATGCTTTCTTGAGACTCTTCGTTGTGCACAGACTTTACAGTCGAAACACCTACAATAAAAGAAACCATTGGGCAAGAATGCAAAAGGCTAACTACGTCTGGTTCTTTATGGAGATAGAAACCCTCCACTTTAACCTGAGGAAGAGAGGGGAAACCAGGTATGCATGCTTCTCTTGGGCAGGTGGGTACTAGTGCAAACATCCTCTGCAAAACAAATTTGTCTATTTCTTCATACGGAGTTGTGAAATTAAACTGGACAAGCAGTTCTGATCTTGTTCTCAGTGGCCTCTCCAACAGGGGCGTTTCATTTTCAAACCATGTTCCTGTGTTTATTCTCTCACTTGATGAGAATCCCATGATTCTTGACTTCTTCGGAATACACTGATGAAGATCAACCATACTGGAAGGAAGTGTAGCTTTGCGATTGGGTGCATATGGGAATCCTGGTATTCTTGCCTTTGATGGACAGGTTGGAGCCAATGCAAGCATTATATTAGTTAATTCACTGAGCCAATCTGCTCTGTCATTAAGAACAACAGGTTGCTTTTTAAAAGATACATTGTACAAAGTTTTCTTGTCAACAAACCAATCTAAATGCTCTCTTTTAGAAGAAAATCCTATTACATTAGACTTCTCCGGGCAAGTGGGAAGCATGTGTAGCATTACTGGCTCGGGCACGGATGGAAAACCTGGAACACAGACCACTGATGGACACGTAGGCGCCAAAGCAAACATTCTGTGACTGTTTTCTTTGCATATCTTGTCCGTGTCCAAAACAACAGGGGGGTTCTTTAATGCATTTGACCACAAAATGACTGCACTCAAAGGCCAATTGGTTGTCTTAGGGGTCTGGATGCTCGGACAACCAGCTGTATGTGAAATCTCTGGGCAAGAGGGACAAATGTTTTGCATGTTTGGCTCCATCTGTGATTTACGATGTGGTCTAGACGGAAATCCTGGAATACATGATGCTTTTGGACATGTTGGTGCCAGAGCTATAATCTGGGAGTCTTTTTCATCTTGAATGGTGTCAAAAATACCAGTCTCTCTATCTTTTAATAAACTGCAAAAGATTACTGATTGATCACTAATGCACTCCATGCCTTCAAGGACACTTATAGAAGGACATCCAGAGATTCTAGAAAGCACCGGACATGATGGAAGGAGCTCCAACATATTTGGCTCTGCTTGGGTTTCAGGGATAGAATCTATCTTTTGTGCAGCATTTTCAGACACAAAGATTAATATCTCATTTGCAGGCTTGGAATAATCCCTCACTTCTGACTCAGCAATTGTACACTCTTGAAGACTTAATTCTTCACATGATTGAATAAGTATTTCTTCACTCTTTGGAGCAGATGTGAAATCAGGAGGAAGTTTTGAAGACGGAACTGTGTCCACCATCCTTATAGTCATCTCTGTGTACTCAACTGGGCTTTCGATGTGTAAAATTGGCTTTGCTTTAGGACATTCTTCCAATAATGATGTTTCCATGCTCAGCCACTCCTCATGATGCGTTTCCTCTGGAACTGGGGTCTGTGAAGATGTGTCAACAACAATGGATGTTTCTGGAAAAGGCATACATGGGGCCTCTGTGGGTTTCTTAGCAGATGGAAAGCCAGGAATTCTTGTTTTATTTGGACATGTGCAAGTCAGGGACACCATATTTGCCTCATAGGGGGATTTTTCCAAGTTTGGGATAAACAAAATATTTTTTGTTGATTTATGTGGCTCATCCCAAGTTATACTTAAATCAGTAGGCCAGTTGATTATGTCTGTTTTGCATATGCTAGACAGCGCTGTTGATGGACATCCAAAAACTCTTGAAAACAGTGGACATGATGGAAGGAGATCTACCATGTTTGGGACACACTCTTGTTGCAGTCCTGTAGCCTGATCTTCAGCTGCTGAAGGGACCAGATTATTGGGATCTTTTATAGTCTCTTCTTCTTTCTTTAAACTGTCAGCAAACTGTTCTGATCTGTCTTGCGATGCCCATAAAACACATTGATCTACATCATTGTTTTCAATCAGAATGTCTCTGTAACTCTCAGAAGGTGGAATCTGAGCACTTATGCCTTGACATCTGAGAAAAATAAGCATATAATCAGATGTCAGATGTGAGGTTATATGATAATACAAGATGATTTGACTGCATGCATCATTCTGTTTACTTACAGCCATTTAACTGATTCAGTATACATGATGCAGGCCTAAATTGTCTCTGTTACAACTCACTTGCTGTGCTTAGTTTTCACACCATTATGCATTTATGATATTAAAGGCATAGGTGACCCAAACAAATGTCAGTTCTGTCATCATTTACTTACCTTCGTGTTGTTCTAAACTTGTATGGACAAAAAACACAGGTATTTTTCCAAATATGTTCATTTGTGTCAACAGAAGAAAGAAATGAAACAACATAAAGGTGAGTGAATGATGACAGATTTTTCATTTTGGGTTGAGCTATGCCTTTAAGAGAGCAGAAGATATAAATGTTATATGCAGGCGGAAAAATCTGATGCAGTTGCGGCAAGGCAAAGCAATAAATCAATACTCTCTGTCTTATGTTTCCTTGCAAAACTCACCTCTCCTCAACAGTCAGTAATAGTGGCATGTCTGGTATGGAGTGCCACATTCTGCAATGCATTTTCCTAGAAACAATTGTCAAAGTATTTCATGCACTATCCACTGCCTGCAGGATGTGCAATACCAAATGTCTTCTTTGTGTAAAAACACTTGGGCAATTCTGAACTTACCCCCTCTCCAGATTTCCCTTTTGTCCTTCCTCACATCTTGCCCAAAAGTTCACATTCTCCTTGGTCTTCTCTAATGCAAAACTATTGTCAGAACTGTTTGCAATGGACAGGTCTATCTCAGTGTCTGCTGTTGAAGTTTCTTGTTTATGGCCAACATCTTCTGGTGACACTCGGCTATTGTTTACATGATAAATAATATGTGGAGATTCTAAATATGTGGATGGAAAGCCAGGGACATTGGACTGTTTTGCACAGGATGGCATCATCATAGCCATGTCTTCTATGTGGAAATTCAGATGGTCATCATATGATTGATTCAACGAAGAACACATGATATCTGACTCATCCTTTGAGGTCCTCTTGTACAGTTGCTTTGCATCCAGAGGCCATGCACTTGAATCTATTGCTTCATTTCCCAAGTCAACAGACGGCATACCTAATACCTTTGTAAAATGTGGACAAGACGGCACGAGGGAGACCATATCTGGTGCTTTCTTCTCAGTTATTTTTCTTGGAGCAGATGGGAAGCCAGGCAATTTAGCACCGATTGCATATGTTGGGCGCATCGCTACCATATCCTTAATGAAGGCTTTATCCTTTATTTCTCTGTATTGATGTGGAACAGCATGTATGGACTGAACCTTTCTGCTTAATTGTTTTACCCTTAATGGCCTTTCATTTACAGGCCACTGTAATTCCTCTTCAGATATTATGCTTGATAGCATCCCAGGTACATTTGAGACTGTTGGACAGGAATGGAAAAGATAAACCATTAATTTGGGCTTTGGTGCAGATGGAAAGCCATGGACACTTGCTTTCAATGGACAACTTGGCAAAATAGCATACATTGCTTTAAAACTCTCTTTTTCCTGATCAGCAATGTCTAGCTTGTCAAATGTGTACGTTGGTGGACACCTCATACAAAAAGCTTTCTCCTTAAAAAGCCAATTGTTTACCAAAGGCTTATCAACTTCACTTTGGACTAAAGAGGGAAAGCCTGGCGTTTTAGCTGTCTGTGGGCATGTTGATAGAGTACCAGACTTTATTTGTGTTTCAGGGATGAGCCACGGTGCAGAAAGAAATCCAGGTGTTCTTGCTTTTCTTGGGCAAGATGGTACTAAGTTCAGCATCTCTGTTAACTGGTCCTCTTTCGGTATATCTACAACTTGAGGTAAACTGGACTGGTTCCTTTGTGCTATTATCACAGATGGCTGACTGTTGGATGGCCAATATTGGAAGACATTTTGACTGTTAAGTTCTTTTGCAGATGGAAATCCAGCAATGCAGGAAACTTTTGGACAACATAGTGAAATCCTGACCATACTTGGTGCAACTGGTTTTGGAGCAGATGGAAATCCTGGAGTCTTGGGTGCTGCTGTGCAAGATGACCTCAATGTAACCATCTTTCTTGCAGTTTCAGAATCCACCTTCATTGAGGACACTGGCAAAATCTGTTGCTTATTTTTCCTAAAATAAAATACTAAATTCTCTCTGGGCCAGGTTTCATCTGTGCAAATGACTGGATATGTTGAAGGTAAACCTGGAACTACAGAGACATCTGGACATAATGGAAGGAGACTGACCATACAGAATGGCAAAGTTGGGAATCCTGGGATGCTGGCAGTTCTTGGACAAGTTAACTGTAGGGATACCATATTTTCCGCAGTGCTTTGGTCATGCAATGAGCAATCCATATCTTCAATAAGTTTTGCTGGTTTCTTTTTTTGAATGTACTGTTTCAGTATCTTCACAGACTCATCCCAAGGCCACTTTGTGTCTTGAAAGTTTGTAGATGGCATCCCAGGTGCAAATGCAGTTCTCGGACAGGCTGGAAGAAGATATATCATACTGGGAACAGATGGAGAACTGTCAACATTAGGCTCTTCTCCATCATGTGCTTTCTTGACTTCCTGGTTCATCCTAGGTAGTCGGTCTACAAACAAGTCTTCTATTTGATTCTCAGCTATGTCATTAGCTAACATAGATGGTGACCAAGGAGAATGGGATTCTTTCGGGCAAGAGGGCAGCAAAGCAGCCATGCTTTTGGTGCTGAGGGACAGGGACATTAGAACAGAGATCAGAGGGAGGATGTAAAATGGATTTATGAATAATAATAAGCAAATGGACTGCGACGCATACAGTATAGGCATTTTATATTAATATAACATAACAAGCTTCAAATGTAACAGCAACTATATGCTGGTAAATTTGAGAGACTTCACACTTCACGTGCATCATTCCACACTTACCCTTCATCAATGTGATCTGACTGGGACATTTCTGTATTTGAGGGCAGCTGCGGCACAGATTCTGGGCTGACCTCTTGCACTTGTATTTCTGCTAGTTGAATGCTGCTTTGAAAGTGCTCTGTCTTGTCTATATGAGGAATCGTCTCATCTTCTGTCTGCTCATGTGCAGCTGAGCGTAAAACGGCCAGCTCAGCAGAGCTGTGTGAATTCTCTGACTGATTGACCTGGACCTCATTTAACAGGCTGGTGAATGAAGGGGTTGCAGTGGTTTCTACTACAGTTTCGAGGGCTGCGTGGGTGGGTACTCTATCGGTATCAGACAGCTCTGATTTTGGCAGCTCAAAATATGTGACATCAGTTTTAGAAGGTGACTTTTGGTCACTGGGCAGCAGAGAGGTCATACTCTCTGGTCTAGGAAGAAAACACATCAGAACTGATGAAGTGTGCTGGGAAGACAGCAAGAACGAAAAATCTAAATTATACTGCACTGCATCACCCTGAAACCATGTCAATTACCTTTCTCTGATATGAATAAAGTGTTAATGAAACACCATGCTGGAATGCAAAGTAAATTTTAAACAATTGTTTCATGTTTTTTTATGCTCCTGGCCTGAACATAAAAATGCTCACATATTTTTTCCCTTTATTCATTACAATGTGACAACTTGTCTTTTAACTCGTGTTAAAGTCATTTAATTAGCTTTTTTTGTATTACTTTGTGCACACAATAGGGCCCTATTTTAACGATCTAAGCGCATGGTCTAAAGCGCACGGCGCAGGTGCACTTAGGGCGTTTCCGAATCCACTTTTGCTGGTCGGCGCTCCCAGCACGTGGTCTAAAGGGGTTGTCCCTATTCGCTTAATGAGTAATGAGTGTGTTTTTGGGCATAACATACAATAAACCAATCAGAGTCTCGTCTCCCATTCCCTTTAAGAGCGAGTTGCGCTCACACCATGGCGGATTCGCTATTTAAACGGTGGAATTTTAAGGCGCACAGACTGAACGCATCTCCAGAGAGCAAACGGATCTGCTCATGCGCGAGCAAATAGGTAGGCTAATTCTGATACATGCAATGACTATCCATTATGACATGTAGGCATTTTTATATTTATGTAGCCTACACAATAATATTCTTTTACATGGTAATCCTTTAATTTGTAATATTTGGCATGTTTGTGTGCTGCGGCACGTCTCTGTGTGTGAACGCGCATTTTGGACCCGCCCAGAGGTACATTTTCTACTAACGCGCTCTTTAAATAACAAAAAAAAAAATACTGCGCCATTGACTTTAGACCAGGTTTGAGTTGGTCTATGGTGCAGTCTATTTTCATTTCCTCAAAATAGCAACGCGCCAACAATGCGCCTGAACATACCTCTTTTTTAGACCAGCACGCCCATGGGCGCACAAATGGGCGCAAATGCATTTTCTATTTAAACAACGCGGCGCAGGATGGGAAAATGAGAACTGCATCGGACTGAAGCTAGCAAAAACACTTGCGCAGCACATTGCGCCGCATTACGCCGGGTGTATGATAGGGCCCACTAGGGTTAAATCATATAAGCAATCATATAAACACACCAAACAACATTCAGATTGATTCCACATAATACAATACAACACACACACATACACACACACAAATAAATAAAATAAAATAAAATAAAAAACAGAGCAAAATACAATAAAGTAGGCTGTTATTGTTTCATCAAAGATTTCCAAAAAAATCAAAGAATCAAGAATTTTGTATTTACACCAAGTCACCCACAGTAGTAAATGCAACAATCAAACAAGTATACCAGATATTGAAACCAAATTGTCAGTGCTTTGCTGGTATCAGCCAACACTTGTTCACCCCAATGCACTTGTTATTGACACCAACCAATCAGTAATCAGTTTTCAACATTTAACTCACCCTTTTGCAGGCCGCACAACCTCAAGTCCAAAAACAGGCCGTTGCTTGCCCATACTGCTGTTTGGTTTTTGGTTGGCTATACTGATGACTCCGGCTCTGCGAGGGTGAGGTTCATGGTTTTGATGAACATCTGTGGGCTTAGCTTCTGCATCCTCATTAGCTGTAGAAATACGCCCAGAGATCACACACGAATTACTAATATGTCAAAGAAAACACTAAAATTTATATACAGTACAATGAGACGTTAGCTGTTAAAGCAGCTGTACTGTATACTCACTAGAAGACACTGTATTGGGACATTCCTCCTCTGCTAACACACCTAGCTGTCTGTGTTGCTCTGAAACAGAAATGTATAATGTGTCATAATATAATATAGTATATCTATAACAAAATATTAAGCACAAAAGCAGCATTCCAGCATTCTCCTGAGGCATTATTAAAAATCTTTTCCATCTGTTGAACACAGAACACAACATGGAATTGAGGAAGCTCAAGCCTCACATGTGTTTGTTAATGTACAGATCTGCTTGTAAGGTCAGTATTTCATAAAATTCATGTAACTCATACAAGCTACATGTACCTAACTTATCAATCTATCATCCATGTCTTTGTTATGCTATATCTAACATGATACACTAAAGTTTAGGTTTTTAAAGAAATTAACACTTTTATTTAGCAAAGATACATGAATTTGATCAAAAGACACTAAATACATTTGCATTTTTACATTCCATTTCAATTTCAAATAAACACTGTTCTTTTAAACTTTCTATTAATCAAAGAATCTTAAAAAAAGGTACAAAATATTAAGCAGCACAACTGTTTTCAGAATTGATAATGATAAGAAATGTTTCTTGAGCAGCAAAAAAAAATAATTTACCAACCTAAATCGATTAAACAATACTATATATTATATTAACAGATTGTTTTTACTAAGTAGTTTCATTCATGTGTCCTCCAGTGGATGTAAATTCATGTAATATATGATTCACAAAATAATTTGCAAATAATGTGTTTTCTGGCTGTTATTGATTATCTCCAATTCTGTTCTCTATTACAAAAGCTAGTCTTGGTGAAACTTACGTGTGTTTATGGAAAAATAACAATTCAAAACACTACAACAGAAGTTAAATACTGTTAAACGTACTGCTGTCTTAAGACAATGTTTCAAAAAATAGTGAGTCAGAAATACTGAACAGTTATATAGTTATGATGGATCAGTACACTGGGACGAATGGAATGTTTGGCCTTCTGACACTGTACTGTTATACAAGAAATGTTGAAGTGTAATCTAAAACAGAACTCACTAGCTCAAAACATGTTTAAAATCAGTTCTCTGTTATCTACTCAACGTACAGCACACACATTCACAGCAAACACACACAGAATTAGAATGAAGCAGGTTCAGGCCAGCATATGTACCTGTGAGTGAGTCAGTGGAAGGGACTGAAATGGAGGCGATAACAGGGGCTACAGTGGACGTTTGGGCATAAATATGGGGGTCAGGGATCATGGATGATGGTAAAGGAAGAATTAAAGGAGAGGAAGAGAAAGGAGAGGTAGGGGCATTTACAGGAAGAGGTGCTATTGGCCTGCGCACATTAGGTCTAACCACTGTGGGCACAACCTGGTGTCTCCATTCGGACGTCTGGACCTCTGGGAGAGGCTCTGAGGTTGACATTAACCAGATGAGAATGGAAGACGACAGAAAAACGAGAGAATGATTACAAAAGAAAAATGAAGGATGAGGAGATGAGTGCAGAAAGGAAACAATTTAAAGGGTTTAGGTTCACCTAAAAATGACAATTCTTTAACTTTTATTCAGGCTGATATGGAAGTAAAATAATGACACGTGTCTTTAAAGCAAAACCTACTGGTGAAGCTGACTAACAGCAGATGGAGATTTACTGCATTACTTTACTGCTATTCCTACAGTTACCAGATGTGCAACATATCCACTGAATACAGAGGCAAATTTGTAAAGTAAAATAAAATGACTAAAAACTGTCTGTCGAAAATTGTAGGAGGCATTTTTTTTAATAATATTTTGGAAATTAACTTTGGAATGTGAATACTGATTGCTGATTTTTTAAATAATAAAATTGCATGTGAATTTTTTTCTGTTCAAAATATATACACAGCTTGAAGGAATAATTCACAAAAAAAAAAAAATAATAATAATAATTTGCTGAAAATTTACTCATCTCAGGCCATCCAAGATGTGGATGTTTGTTTGTTCATGGGAACAGATTTGGAGAAATTTAGCATTACATCACTTGTTCACCAAAGTATCCTAGCAGTGAATGGGTGCCAACAGAATGAGAGTCCAAACAGCCGATAAAAACATCACAATAATCTACACAACTCCAGTCCATCGATTAATGTCTTGTGAAGCAAAAAGCTACATACAGTACTTGTAAGAAACAAATCCATATTTAAGATGTTTTAACTTTAAACCATTCCTTCTGGTCATAATACCCATAATAACACTTCCTCCAGTAAAAACATCCACCGTTGCCCTCTCACATCAAACTCCACAGACATATAATGGTTTTCACTTGTGAATGGTGCGTGACCTATTTCAATGGAGAAAGCAATATTATGGATAGAGGACTCAAATTTTAGCCAGAAACAACAGTTTGAAGTTAAAATCATCTTAATGATGGATTTGTTTCTTGCCAACACACAGATTTTCACTTCACAAGATGTTAATTGATGGACTGGAGTCATGTGGATTATTGTGATGTTTTTATCAGCTGTTTGGAATCGCATTCTGACGGCACCCATTCACTGCAGAGGATCCACTGGTGAACAAGTGATGCTAAATTTATCCAAATCTGTTCCCATGAACAAACAAACACATCTACATCTTGGATGACCTGAGGGTGAGTAAATATTCAACAAATCATTTTCGGGTGAACTATTCCTTTAAAATGTATATAATTTAATGAATTTATTTAAATGCCGCTTTATACAATACAGACTGTTTCAAAGCAGCTTAATATTAATTTTAAGTAAGATTTCAGTGTTGCCGACAGTTTTGAAACATCACGAGGGTGAGCAAATGATGACAATTTTCATTTTTGGATGAATTATCCCTTTTAAAAAAATTAGGCATTATTGATTCTGGCAACGAGGATTAGAAATTTCACAATATTCATGCTCCACTGCAAGGGTATCTAAAACCCTTTAACAATGCAGATGATTTTTTTCATCTTAAACTCAACAGATGAAAACTAATCATTTCATTAGTTTAACACATGCAAACAGGTTTATAGAATACAGTTATTCTAGAGTGTTTTTTCTCTACCTGACTCATCAGCAACAGGTGCAGTGACCACAGGACCAACATCAGGAGTGGAACTTAGAGGAGCATCAGTAACAGCAATATGAGGAGAGGACAGGAGAGAAGAAACACATGGATAAGGGGTGGATGGAGAACTAGATGAAGCAGCAGGGCCAATGGAAGGAGAAACCAGTGATGTTGGAGCAGGAGAGAGGATGGCAGCTGACAGGGTTTGAGAGCAAGAGGTAGAGACTGACTCAGAGCTGGGCATCTCAGAGGAAGGAGCCACACTGGGAGATGTTACAGCAGGATTGGGAGTAATGGAAGAGGAGTCCATTGATTGAGGAAGCACATGGGATGAAGACATTGCAGGAAGGGGGACATGCATTAGGGGAGAGGTTTGTGCAGGAGGAGAGGAGGTCACTGAGGCTGGATGACACTGCTGGCTAATATGTTCTGCAGAGGTGAGGGGAGGAGGACACAGAGTAGAGTGCATCTTGGGAGGCCTCCACTCTTTTTGCCAAGATGCTGGAGTTTACCATGGTAAATAATGACAGAGTGCATGTATGATAAGTAGACAGTGTTTACATGGGGAAGGAAGAAGTAGAAAAAAGAAAAAGGTATGATTAGCATAGATTTGCAAATATGAACATGTTTGAAAAAAAAATGTAAAAAGAGAAAAGGGAAATTTATTTACTTACTTAATTTAAATTAAAATCTTATTCCACAGCCATTTGCTACTTGCTATTGGAGGAAGTTGGTGTTTATAAATTAGGGTAGGGGATATTGATATTCTGGAATCACCAATGTTTCGTCTAATCTTTCCATAAATTACATATTTTATTCCGAAAGTTTGGAGTTAGAAAGATTTTTTTTAAAATAAATTAATACTTTCATTCAGAAAGGTGACTAAATATATCCTGTTCTTTTGAACTTTCTATTAATAAAAGAATCCTGAAAAAAAATATCCCGATGTCCACAAAAAATATTAAGCATGGTTTTCAACACTGATATTAATAAGAAATGTTTCTGGAGCAGCAAATCAGCATATTAGAACGATTTCTGAAGGATCATGTGACACTGAAGACTGGAGTAATGATGAAGAAAATTCAGCTTTGCATCAGAGGAATAAATTACATTATATATATATATATATATATTCACATAGAAAACTGCAATATTATTTCACTATATTACTGTTATTACTTTAATGTATTTTTGATCAAATAAATGCAGCCTGGGTGATAACAGTAGACTATTTTAAAAAAAATAAACAAATCTTACCAACACCAAACTTTTGAACAGTATTGTATCTGGTAAAATTTGGTCAACTTTTAGGAGTACACCAGTATATAAACAGACTCAAAGCTAACAAACATGGACTAAAGTGTCTTTACAACTCTTTAGGACCTCCAAATCATTTTCAGAAAGCTGGGTACTGAACATGAAATTTGTGGTTCAAATTAAACTTTAAAATCAAATGGCATAAAATTTAAAAATGTGTTCATCTGCCCCATGTACCTGTCTCAGTGGCAGAGGGCATGCTTGTAGGCTTTGTAAGGGCGGAGCCTGGCTCAGCCAATGAGGCGCGATAGATTTTTGAGGGCTGTGGTGCAGGTAAAGTCATTGTGCCATGAGGGGAGGAGCCAAACTCAAAGGAGGAGGGGTCGAAATCAGAAGGGGAGGAGTGTGAAGAGGGAAAACTCTGAGGTCTCCAGGCCTTGCTACGAGCAACAGAATGGGTGGCTAAGTAAGGGGAGAAAACAATGAGACAGACAGGAGAAGAATGAAGAAGACGACAGAATGAAATTCAAGGTGAAGCAGCAACAGGAAAGGTGAAAATGAAAGATATGCAAATATCAAATAAGCAAAAATACATTAGTTAATCCAAGCTACAATACATCTATTTATGAGATATAGCAACTATCTTTTACTGATTTATGGGCAACACTCATTACCTTTCTGGATTATATCAGGTAGAGGAGTCTGCTGAGGGGACGAGGAAGACTGAGAAGAGGAAAGAGAGAAGGGTGTGCTAATCCCAGGATGAAAAGAGAAAGGCCTCTGGGGAGGTACTGCGCCGCCCTCAGCAGAGCGACTGCTCTCCAATAACTCAGACCTAGCAAGACCTCCAGATGGCCTTTGAGTGACAGATACAGCAACTTAAGGGGAGAAGGAAAATTTATAGCATGATGAGAGGTGGAGTGGAAAAAAATAACAGAAAATAGAAAGTAAAGCTACAGCTTTTTGTAAATCTGTTGATGTGTGTGTTTAAAAGGAGGCAAAAACCCTCATTAGATTGAGGTAAATAAGGTTCATTAGATCAAGTTGTGACAGGCCAAGAATGGTAAAAGTCAGGGGCTAGATATATCGCTAGTTTGATGAACAAATTCACAGGGATCTACAGCAGTTACTATGGGGATCAGGCTGTTGCTTCCTTAAACAGCAGCTTTAAAACTCATCTGTTGTTTTTAACGGGGAGTTTTTCAGTCATTTAATATTCCTTTTAATGAATCTAGAAGTCAAGTATGTTCAAAGAAAAAATAATTCTACAAAAGTTCCACACGATCCCTCTGCAGACCTTATTGCCAGAAACAATCATTTCTAATTAATTTCTTGATTATATCTCTTAAACTACATTATTTAAAAATAGCTGTCTCAGAATTTCATGCAGATATTCAGCATGAATATAACAAATTTATTTTACAATAGTCAAAATGTGAGGCAGGAAGTCAAACTGTGAGATATATATAGTCAGTTTATGAAATACACTACTGTACAAAAGTTTGGGGTCACTTTACGTAAAGCCTTTATGTATAATGTATTATTAAAGGGTTATTAAAGGGTATAATGTATTATAATTATTCATAATGTGCGTTGTAATATATTATATCTTGTCGTAAATATAACCAAATTTAAAATGCAATCAATTTATAAGTGTTAGAATGTATTAACTGTGGTTACAATTATTCATGAGAGTGTACAATGCATTATAAGGTGCATTACAAGGCATAATTAATTAATTAAAAGTACTTTTATAATGCATTATACATAAAGGCTTTAATTAAAGTGTTACTGCAAGTTTCTTTTTTTTAAGAAATGAATAATTTTATTCAGCAAGGGCATTATATTGATGAAAAAGGGACAAAAAGATATTTCAGAAATCATATCAAATATGCTGATTTGGTGCTTATGAAACATTTCTTCTTTTTATAATAGAAATCTTTTGTAGCATTATAAAATGTATTTAATAAATGTGAATAAATTTGTTACAAAATATTTATGTTTTTAAAAAATGCTGTTCTTTTAAACTTTCTATTCATCAAAGATGCTTGAAACTTACTTTTATAATTATAAGAAATGTTTAATGAGAAGCAAATCAGAATATTAGAATGATTTCTGAAATATCATGTGAAACTGAAAACTGGAGAATTGGCTGCTGAAAATAAATATATTAAAACAAAATTTTAATTTTACTTTCACAGTTTTAACAGATTTTTTTAAAATATAAATTCAAAAATAAATGCAGCCTTGGCATAAGAGGCTTATATATATATATATATATATATATATGTATGTTCCAAAATTTTAGTGAACAGCAGTGTATAAATTTCTTTATTTTTTTATTATTATTATTAATTTTGCTTTGTTTTTTACTCCTAGGCAAAAAATGGGCTTCCATAGTACTATTACTTCACCTTTAAAACACACCAAAACTTCTAAACACATAAAAACCTGTACTGTAAGTAATAACACAGACGAGTGAGTTTGTGGATGATCTATGAGGTATGGACATGTACACAGTGCAGCGGATGGAGACCAGCACAACTCTGTGGTGATCTGCTGCATTGCATTGGGTGGACTAGTGTTTGTACCTGAGCCGGTCGGCGGCTGGAAGATTTTGGGTAGGGCAGGTGGATGAGCACGCGCAAACGCAGGTATAGTCAAGGCGTACGGGGAGTGGCGTGTCTGCGGGACACTGCCGGCAGCATGGGGGAGTTGGATACAGGAAGTGGAGAGGGGCGGGGCAGATGGGTCAAGAGCGGTGTATGACAGGGGGTGGTACTGGAGAGGAACGTTAGGCGTAATGAAGGAACAGCTCATCCGCTCCGGTTCAGAATGAGCTGAGAGAAATGATGATGATCATGGAGAGGAATAGACAAAAACAGAGGAAGTTAGGGTGGATGTGTATATATTAAAGAAGAGTAGAGAGGTAGCAGACAAAAAAAAATGCAGTGAGACAAAGAGGAACTCAAATGAACGGAATAATTCAGAAGAGAAGAAAATGAGTGAAACCAGGAAGAGATGCAGATCTCAGATAAATTCTCACACACACAAACTTATGACCACTGGTATGCTGAGGTCATGGGAATGCATTATGCAATTTCACCCACTTCTGACAGATACAAAACATTCCAAAGAATCCATTCTATCCAAATACAGTGTAGCAACACAAGTTAGAAAGTGCATTACTTATGACCTTATTTCTAGTATATAACAATGAAGTTATGTACAATGAAGCTATGAAGTTTCATGTATAAAATTTATATATACACATATATATATATATATATATATATATATATATATACACACACACACATATTCATACTTTTTTACTTTTTTATATTACCTTATACTACATTTGCATTATTTATATTTACATTTATGATCATATATACACACATATACAATAATAGATCAATTAATATAATTATACATATTAAATGTTACTGCACAAAGTTGTCCAATTGCATTATTTAGACATTGGTGTATTTGCAATGGCATAAGACTTAATAAAGGAGCTCATTGAAAAAATAAATAATGCAAATGAATAAATATCAGCCAATCACAGTGTTAAATTTTCTATTTTCACTATCAAGCCTCAAATTTCTTAATATGTGTCCCCCAATTATGATGCAAGTATTTACCAACCTGAATCCGTCATGATACAAATTGAGCAGTATAAAAACTGTAACAGCCTCAAAATACTTCATTTGAATATTATCAAACAAAAAAATTAAATGTAAATTCTAGTGTAAAGGGAAGAAAGAGAGTGGAAAAATAAGCCAGAGCAGAAAGTAATCTACCTGTGTCAGAGGGACCTGTGTCTACAGCAGGTCTCCAGGCCTTGTCATGTATTCTCCTAGCAGGAGGAAGAGGATCTGACCACAGACAGGAAGAATAGAGCGACAGGACAGACAAAGAATGAAGAAGAAAGATAACAGTTGAGAAAAGAATAACCAAAATAAATAAATAAATAAATCTACAATGTGAAAGAGAGATAATGTTTTCAGATACTGTGTTTGTCATGGGTAACCGCATGGAAGCTACCTTTAAATCTGAAATACACCATTAAACTGGGGCAAACATTAAATCAACTCAATACAACCAAACCACTAAAAACAGCAAACAACCACCAGGTTATCTACACCTACACCAATTTTCAAAAAACCAGGAAACAACTGAACGCCAGGAAAAAAAACTGAAAATAACCTTTTCAGAACAGGAAATGCCTGTTTCTAAACTACTTGCTTCAGCATCAAGCTATACAGTACATGTACTTAAGACTGTGAGTGTATGTCAGTATTACCTATTACTGCTGTGGCCATTTTCACTGCTGCACTCATTCTTTTGTCCTCCTCGTCATCGCTGTCATTGAAGTCATCCAGGTTTCCAATGTCAGACTGCTTCAAACTCATAAGGCTCGCCAGACTTTGCATGTCCTCATCACTGAATACCCAACACAGAATACAGTACTGTTGAAGATATTTGAAGGCCTACTAAAACAGACTATAGATCAGTACAGTAAATAAAATGTTAATTATGTGTCGTCTGCTTGGACTGATGCTTCATCACTACACAGATCTAGAAAAACACATCTGGAGCATTGAAAAACATCTGAACTCACGTAGCTTTTCCCTCCTTCAGGAAGACACAGGACAGGGTGAGTTTGAGTGTGGCATCCAGCACTTTCACAGACAGAGGCTTTAGTGTAAGCACCAGGTCAAACTGAGCCGGGGTTGCGGTCGCATACTTCTTCATGTTCACGTCCACTGACGCTAAAATTTTCCGGTGGCCCTTTGTTTCCTGTGGATGTTAGAGCATAGTACTTTCAAACCGTAGTGTACTGCCAAATCGAAGAAGCCATCACAACATGATTCAAGACATGCTTTTTTAAAAATGCTGTCTTTTGATAACAAAATAATGCAAGAGCGCAATAACAATACATAAAATGTTCCTACAACTTGACCCATTTCTGTGACAGCCCTTTATTAAACAGAGAAAAAGAGTCAGGGAGTGGCCCATACTTTTTAACCAAAACAGAAATGCTTTTGTGACTGAGGTTAGCAAACAGCTAAAATTGCTAGCAGCACCTTTAATAAACAGGGTGAGATTATAGACTAGACAGACTCACATTCTCTATGATGAAGGTCCAGTCTTTGTCCTCAAATTCATCTGCATTTGGATCCTAAAGGGAAAGTCAATATTGCTGATGTGGACATGGATTATAGGTACTGAAATAATATTTATATAACATAATGTCAAAATTCATGTTTACAACTTCTTATTAGCTTCTTATTTGCATATTTAAGCACCATATCACAAATGATCTGCTACCATTCAAAAGTTTGGGGTTGGTTAAGATTTTTAATGTTTTTGAAAGAAGTCTAACCAAGGCTGCATTTATTTGATCAAAAATACAGTGATATTGTGAAATATTATTACAATCTAAAATAACTATTTCCCATTTTAATATATTTCAAAACATAATTTATTCCTGTGATGCTCAAGCTGAATATTCAGCATTATTACTCCAGTCTTCAGCGTCACATGATCCTTCAAGAAAACACTGTAATATGCTGATTTTGTGCTTAATGTTGAAAACAGTTGTGCTGCTTAAATTTTTTCTGAAAAACATAATTTTTTTTTTCAGGATTGTCTGATGAATAGGAAATTCAAAGGAACAGCACTTACTTGAAATATGATTTTATTTTATTTTTTTTGAACAATATAAAAGATTTAATCATTTAAATCTTAATACAACTATAAATTTCGGTCACACTTCATATTAGGTGGCCTTAACTACTATGTACTTACATCAAAAAATAAGTACAATGTACTTATTGTGTTCATATTGTATTGCAGAACACTTTTGCTGCTATTGAGGTGGGATAAGGGTAAGGTTAGGGACAGGTTTGGTGGTATGGGTAGGTTTAAGGCTGGGTTAAGGTGTAAGGGATGGGTCAACAGTGTAATTATAAATGTAATTACAGAAATTAATTACAGATGTAATTACTTATTTTTATTAATTTAAATGTAAGTACATAGTAGTTAAGGCCACCTAATATAAAGTGGGACCTAAATTTCTTTCAAAAATAAAAATAAAGTCTTACTCAAACTTTTAAATGGTAGTATACATGGAATTCTTTTTATATTGTATATTCACCTTAAAAAGAGTGACAGTGATATCCACGCTCTCAGGAACCTGCCAAACCACAGTCCCCCTGTATGGATTCTTGATACCTGGTTGCCAGCCATGAAGCTGATAAAGATGATGAGAATACTGCTATTAACACAGCTGCTGATACCCAGTCAGTCAAACACATCTGATGTTTACACAATGAAAAAAACAAAGTCTTAAGATGAAAACTGCCTGGATGATGATTATGCACATTCTTTCATTTAAAAAAAGAGAAAAAAAAACATTAATAATAATGTATAAAATTATTAGGCTTCATCTGATCAATGCAATAATCTCACCATTTGTGATACATCACATTGCCACCAATTGATTTTTGTGTGCTAGAAGGGTGTATTTGTTCTTTCTGCTTTCTGCGGGGTTACTAATGACACTAATATGCTGAGATTTATTTTCCTTCTCTGTAAAATTTGAAAAAAATTAAATTTAGACAACGTGTCCTGATTTAACAGCAAAATGCTATTCAGTCACAAATATTATGTGCTGTTCTGCAATAAAGTTGTGTTCTAGCTTTACTATTCCAGTAGCTATTAAAACATTAGCAATTCTAGATGAATAAAATGAACAATTCTAGATGAGTAAAAGTCAAGGTAACGTAACCACAGCCACATTTTCATATAGTACTTGAAAGCTATAAATGTGGGAACAGTAACACTAAAAACCCACATCCTTCTTTTACCTTGCTGCAGATGCGTCTGTTTCTTCTGGTCCAAACCACTCGCAGTTTGTCTGGCTGCCTGTGAATGACAAATAACACACAATAACACATTACAGTGCAGAAACATCATAGCTCCTGTTCCATGCTGAAAGTACATGTAATCTATTATTTAGTTTATTTAGTGAGCATTAAGCTGTATTGCTCTTCACAAAGAACTGAAATTTGAAATGACTCATGAAACAGTGAAAATATCACTATGATTTTCACCTAAAATTCCCTAGGGAACTGCTTTCAGGAGGTTAGTCTCCATCAGCATGAAGAAGGGGACTACTAACATGCGCACTTAGTTTGGTTATTAGGTTACTCATCTGACCCACACACAGGAAAGCATTAGCTGGCTTCATTGCGTGGAATGCTGAAGCTTCTTTAAGATCAAGTAAATTATTTGTTTCTGTTCAAACAGGCTAACATTGTGCATAACATGAGCAATCGCAGAACAAAACGTGTTTCTACTCATCATGACTCATCATGGGGTGAAGACAGGTCAGACCAATATTCAACATGTGACACATTTTAAAATATGTTCTAACATTCTAGAGAAGAACTTAGCAGCATATAGCTAAAAAAATTATTAGATTAAATGGGTCACATCATGAGGAATCATTTGAGATAAAAGAGTTCACTGTACTATGAAAACATATTTACTTACATACTGCAATCTTAATCTCAAAACTCTAGAGTCCAAACAGACCATTTATTGAAACAAAGCAACAAAAAGGATTCATTCTATACTTACACAGTGAAATTATTTTTATATAATTTTACATAAATTGACCTCGGGTAAAACATAGTAACAACAAATATATTATCTCAAATAAACAATGAAAAATATTAGAGTTAATAAGTAGTGCAAGTTAATTGTAAGCTACAGTGACTAAGTATTAACAGAGCAAGAAGTGAGAAGGATAAGTGTGGTTGTGGGAAATATAACCTGAGACTTGCTCTCCTTTTCCCCAGTATGTTTACGTCAAACTGATCTCTCTTCTCTCAATGGAGGGTGTGGACACTCCTTACACTAACATTATCAGATCAGCTGTTTAACTTGTGCACACTATGCCACTTCCTCATGGAAGTATTTTTGGCTCAAATGTTTCATTTATAACCACTTTGCCAATTGCCTTTATGCTAATTCTCGACAGCTTCAATGTTTTTTTTTTTGAACACTTACAAAAGTGAATATGTCTACACTACTAAAATTGTTCATAATTTTAATGGTAAAAGACTGTAAAATGCAACAGAAAAACCTGTTGACTGGTTAATGGTAAGTTCCTTGTAATGTCATTTTAAAATGAAATACTACAACATTTTCAGTTTTTGCAAGTGAACAGCTTCAATGTTTTTTTTTTGAACACTTACAAAAGTGAAAATGTCTGCACTACTAAAATTGTTCATAATTTTAATGGTAAAAGACTGTAAAATGCGACAGAAAAACCTGTTGACTGGTTCATGGTAAGTTCCTTGTAATGTCATTTTAAAATGAAATACTACTACATTTTCAGTTTTTGCAAGTGAAAAAGAAAAAGTCAGTTTATAAATTACAGTATGTACAGACACATTACATTTGATGTTTTTTCCTATGAAATAACACTTTTTTTCAGTTGCTTACCAGTTATATATATTAGGGTTTTATGTTATCTTATGTTGTTAAATAAATTTATATTGCATGATGTATTTGCGTATATGACATGGTATGCACCTTCTATGCATTAGTATTTACTTCAGCTTGTGGAAAAGCTTCTTGTGATGACCTTTGATTCTACATGTGGCTTTCTCATTATCACCCGTGTTTTTTTTTTGATGGTTGTCAGTGTATTATAAAGGCACAAAATAGATTTTTTAGTAAACTAAAAATGTTAGTTCTGTGTTTGTGGCATTTCTGGCAACCACAGCTGCCATTTCTTAACATAAATTTCACAATTTACTGTGTAATAACACAAAAATACAAGCTATAACCAAAAATACACTGTTTATGCAGATAACTACGCAATTATGCAACTCTCATATCATGGAGGTCATTCCTATAATCTTGGGATATAAGCAACATGTTTTGCCTTTCCAAGCATCCCATGCAACCCACCTGTAACATCTATCACTCAATAGTACACCTCGAAAAGTGCTGATCGGTAGAATAAATGGGACAGGGAGTGCTTCTATAAAATAATTTCCTCAAACTGATGAAAAACCAAATGATGGCAGTAGACTATGTCTACGCATGTTAACGTGGCATTTGAGTCATAATGAAGGAAAGGAAAGGTGGAGAGAGAATCACGGGCCTTTGGGTCTCGTATTGCAGGTCAGTGTCAGCAGCAGCTGCGTGAATGGATGCAAGAGGCCAAGCGACGTGGTGACAGAGTCATGGGGTCCACAGAAATAGACTGGGAAATGGCACACACATTGATATAAAGCGATTATTAAACTGCATAAGAAGGGAATTAATTTTATGCCCATAAACAACAATTTAGATTTGAGGTACTAGTTCTATGTTTAAACTTAAGTAAATGTTACACACATTCTTTTTTTTTTAATATATATTTTGTAAAATAATATCCCAGTTTAAACACTACATTCAGAGATTCCAAATGTTTCATTTGTAGACAGTCTTATAACACTGAACACATTTCACATTCAAGAACTAGCCGAGTCATTTAACTGACAGAATCAAACAGCTGTTCTGAGGTCGGACATTGTTAAATCATGTGACTACACAAGACACACAGTCAATGGACCACAGAGGGCTGCAGCGACCACAGAAATCAGACGACATCATCACATCATCAGCTAATATTACTGAATGTTCCACGAAATACAAGAAAGAAACGAATACTTGTATTCAGCATGGATGCATTAAATTACTCACAAGTAACTGTAAATACATTTATAAGTTTACAAAAAAAAATCAGTTTCAAATAAATGCTGTTCTTTTGAACTTTCTATTCATCAAAGAATTCTGAAAAAGTGTGTCCACAAAAATATTTAGCAGCACAACTGTTTTAAACATTGATAAAAATAAATGTTTCTTAAGTAGTAAATCAGCATATTAAAATGATTTCTGAAGGATCATGTGACACTGAAGACTGCAGTAATGATGCTGAGAATTCAGCTATTACAAGAATAAATTACACATTAAAATCACTGTTGGGTGTAACTAGCTACTAAGTAATTAGTTACTGTAATTTAATTACTTTTCCCTTGAAAAAGTAAAGTAAGGGATTACTCTTATTCTTTATGTAATTTAATCGCAGTTACTTCTTATGTAATTGAACTTAATACTGTGTATAGACTGTAGAACATTTATATACACAATACAATAGTGGATTTAACATTAAAATTTAAAGTCTAACCATAAAATGCATGCATTCTCACGTTAAATACTTTGGTGAGCTAATAAGAATACTGGTCACACGTTAGTGTCCAATTCTCACTATTAACTAGTTGGTTATTAGCATGAATATTACTGGGATATTGGCTGTTTATTATTACTTAAAAAGCACATATTAATGTCTTATTCTGCAAGACATCTGCTTATTCTAAATCCTTAATCCGACCCAATTCTTAAACTTAACAACTACTTTACTAAGTATTAATAAGCAGTAATTAGGGGTATATTGAGGCAAAAGTCATAGTTAATAGTTAATAGTGAGAACTTGACCCTGAACTAAAGTGTGACCAGAATAACGTATGTAGTTATCTGTTATTTATTTAAAAGAATTAAAAGAACTGTTTCATGTCTATCCTTGTATCGTTAACTTGTCAAGATTGATATAGGATTTAGAAAGTAATTAGGGATAAGTAATTAAATACTTTTTGGAGAGAGTAATTTGTACAGTAATCTAATTACACTGTTGAAGATGTAATAAGCAACTTGTAATTAATTACTTTTTTAGAGTAACTTACCCAACACTGATTAAAATATATTAAAATACAAAACAGGTATTTTAAATTGTAATACTATTTCACAACATTACTGTTTTATTGTATTTTTTGTATTGTATTGATTAAATAACTAACTAACTAAACTTAAATAACTAAATCTTACCAACTCTAAACTTTTAAACAACAGCGTATACAGTATCTCACAGAAGTGAGTACACCCCTCACATTTTTGTAAATATTTTATTATATCTTTTCACGTGACAACACTGAAGAAATGACACTTTGCTACAATGTAAAGTAGTGAGTGTACAGCTTGTATAACAGTGTAAATTTGCTGTCCCCTCAAAATAACTCAACACACAGCCATTAATGTCTAAACCGCTGGCCACAAAAGTGAGTACACCCCTAAGTGAAAATGTCCAAATTGGGCCCAAAGTGTCAATATTTTGTGTGGCTACCACTATTTTCCAGCACTGCCTTAATCCTCTTGGGCATGGAGTTCACCAGAGCTTCACAGGTTGCCACTGGAGTCCTCTTCCACTCCTTCATGACAACATCACAGAGCTGGTGGATGTTAGAGACCTTGCGCTCCTCCACCTTCCGTTTGAGGATGCCCCACAGACGCTCAATAGGGTTTAGGTCTGGAGACATGTAGCAGCCAGTCACCCTTCACCTTTTGCCCTCAGCTTCTTTAGCAGGCCCGGTGGTGGTCTTGGAGCTGTTTTGGGGTCGTATCATGTTGAATACTGCCCTGCGGCCCAGTCTCCGAAGGGAGGGGATCATGCTCTGCTTCAGTATGTCACAGTACATGCTGGCATTCATGGTTCCCTCAATGAACTGTAGCTCCCCAGTGCCGGCAGAACTCATGCAGCCCCAGACCATGACACTCCCACCACCATGTGACCTTGAGCCAAGACACACTTGTCTTTGTACTCCTCACCTGGTTGCCGCCACACACACCTGACACCATCTGAACCAAATAAGTTTATCTTGGTCTCATCAGACCACAGGACATGGTTCCAGTAATCCATGTCCCTAGTCTGCTTGTTTTCAGCAAACTGTTTGCAGGCTTTCTTGTGCATCATCTTTAGAAGAGGCTTCCTTCTGGGACGACAGCCATGCAGACCAATTTGATGCAGTGTGCGGCGTATGAGTACGGAAACACTGACAGGCTGACCCCCCACCCCTTCAACCTCTGCAGCAATGCTGGCAGCACACATACGTCTATTTCCCAAACACAACCTCTGGATTTGACGCTGAGCACGTGCACTCAACTTCTTTGGTCGACCATGGCGAGGCCTGCTCTGAGTGGAACCTGTCCTGTTAAACCACTGTATGGTCTTGGCCACCGTGCTGCAGCTCAGTTTCAGGGTCTTGGCAATCTTCTTATAGCCTACGCCATCTTTATGTGAAACCAACAATTGTTTCAGATCCTCAGAGGTTCTTTGCCATGAGGTGCCATGTTGAACTTCCAGTGACCAGTATGAGAGAGTGAGGGTGATAACACAAATTGCAACACACCTGCTCCCATTCCACCTGAGACCTTGTAACACTAACGAGTCACATGACACCGGGAGAGAGAGCTGGCTAATTGGGCCCAATTTGGACATTTTCACTTAGGGGTGTACTCACTTTTGTGGCCAGCGGTTTAGACATTAATGGCTGTGTGTCGAGTTATTTTGAGGGGACAGCAAATTTACACTGTTATACAAGCTGTACACTCACTACTTTACATTGTAGCAAAGCGTCATTTCTTCAGTGTTGTCACATGAAAAGATATAATAATATATCTACAAAAATGTGAGGGGTGTACTCACTTCTGTGAGATACTGTATATAGTGTTGTCAAAGTGAACAACAATGTAGTGTCTCAAAGTGAACATGTTTCAGCTAAAAATAAAGGCATGTCTACACCATATGGTATAGTTCAGCTTTCTAGGGTTGATGCCTAGTTTTCGCAAAATAAATAAATAAAAATAAAAATAAAAATATCAAACATAAACATCTTTAACCATTCCAGCCATTCCATATACTCCAAATTCTTCTGAGCCATGTTTCTCTTAACACTGACTCTATGATAAAGTCGACAGTATGGATGGATCCTTCTTATCCTACTAATATTGTTTTAATGGAATATCAATTACCACAAAAATCCACTGTCACATGATGCTAATGCGCATTATGATATTGATTGTCAGGAAAATAATACATTTTTAAGTTTCACAGGCTACAATGCAGAAACATTTATTTGTTAAAAGAGTTTATTGAGATAACTGCACTTAAATTATTTAAGATCCTTCAGATGACTGAACTCAACTAAGCAAATAAAGGACACCAGAACTCTTTATATATGATACACATCCTCAACATATTAAGACATATATGTCTAATGCAAGGTCTATTCGGACTTGTCACACTGCCAATAAAAAGTCTGGCACACCTGACAGAATTTTTCTGAATGTTTCTTAAAAATCTTTTTATCTAAATGCTTCCATGCTTGAATTTAGTTTTGTAAGCACAAATAAACCTCTCAGATTATGTGTATGTATAGCCAGCTATTTATAGTATATGTAAAGTTCATAGTATATTTAAAGTCTGTGTATAGGTTTATAATTGTTTTTTATACTTCTATTGCTGTATGTTTATATTTGTTTAATTATTATGTTGCACCATGGTCCTGCGAGACATGACATTTCGTTACACTATACAGTCAAACCAAAATTTATTCAGACACCTTCAACATGTCTCACATTATCACAGTTTATTCGCTATAGTTTAGAAAATGGTAATAAAATATGACAAGAAAGAACTCAGAATTAAACCGTGCTAAAACAAATTCATCTTGATAATGTCAGATAACTTTGATAGAAAGGTATGTAACAAAACATGGTCAGGTCAAAGTGTCAAATCAAATTTTTTGTCCCAATTTTGTTTTTTCCAATTTTACTGGTAGTCCACTGTATGAAGATTTTTTTGGGGTATAATATGTCACAGTTAACTTTATTTTGCTATCCTCACTTACATAAATGAACTAGTGTCCTGTATCCACTAGTAAAAAATATCAAAAAATTATATCTGGTGTCTGAATAATTTTTGGTTTGACTGTATGTCCACACATGCAGTAGAATAACAATGACTTGACTTGACTTGAAACTATGCTTAATGAATGAGTTGGACAGTAAAATAAAGTAAAAGCAATCAACAAGTGCTCAGCAAGCACTCCTTCAAAAAAGCATCCCAGAATGTACCTCATGCACTTTAGAAAATGAGTGTGCAGAGCAAAATTGACGGAACTCAGATATTTTTGAAGTAGCTAATGAAATACATATAGCCTAATAAAAGACTATGTCAATGACTGCATGGAAATAAATAGCTTGGTAGCTTTGTTTATCAACATCTGTAAGACCCTCTCATCAGCATCAGCATTAAAGAGAATCACATAAAAAGTGTCTAATGAAGTTGGTCTGTAGCTGCTAATGAAAGTGTCCTTGAAGACGCGCTTCAAGTGGAACCATTAAGATGACTGTGTTGGGGAGAACTGAAAGTAAAACGGAAGTATAAGCAGAGGTCCTCATAACAAAACTCACTACTACAAACAGAAATGTGCTTGCCAGAGTAAACAAACCCTCATATAGCCTACTGTCCGTACATGAACTATAGAGAACCACAACACACAATGACAGTAAACTAAGTTACACCATCACTACACTGCAACCACACGAGCTTCGTTGTTGTTAATAATGAGAGCGTTGCGTTCTAATTTTATAGCGTCGCGTCGCGTCGCTTTCAACACTGGTGTTACTGCAGCTACGTCAAACTTAAAAGAAACGTTAAACATATATGATAGTGTACGACAACAAAATATGACAATGAAAAGAGAAACCGCATTTCTTACCACTTCTTAGTGCACTCTACGGTGAGTTCTTGAAAGGACGCGGCAAACTGAAACTTCGACGCTCTTTTCCCAGCGCGCTGAAGTCTCTTCCAAACCGATGTCATGATGACTGCGAATATATCAGACAATTCCTCACAGAAGAGACTGATGAATTAAAAATACATCGTGGGAATTGCTGTGTCACTTCGCCTACCCCCGATGTTTCAGGGACGGCAGCTCCGTGCGCCGCCGCAAATGTCAAAGTGAAGGCTGTAGAAGATAAGCGCAGACAGATCAGAGGAAACATACAACCAGCCACTTGGGTTGAACTGACATATCCTGCACCCCCTTGGAATGGCCAGGAAAACAGAAATGCAGGGTCACCAATTTATATAGTCAATGTAATAATTAAATAAAGTGTCATATTAAAAAGTATAGCCTTATTTTTCCCTTTAAATTTGCCTATTATTGTAGCATTTTTATATAGCATATTCATGTAATAAGGGTTAGGTTTTGATCCAAAAGTACACAAATGTGTGCTTCATCAGGGGTAGGCTATTGTAAGCTTAAACACCACGTTTAGGTCTTGAGAATTCTGTCCTGCAAAATAAAATTCTATTATAAATATAATGTTATTGTTAAAATACATAATATATAAATTGTCTATTTATATATATTTATTCATTTCAATATTTGTCTGCTAAATGTTTTTAATATTTTTGCTGTTGATGAATTCATTCATGTTCATGAATCGTTTTGTGCTTAACGATTGTTTTAGCCTTTAACAATCTAAAAAGACAAAAGCTGTTGATTGACAAATTGCTATGTGACAACATGCCCCACCATTGCCAGCATGTAAAATGAACTGTAAAAATATTAACAGGAGCAAAGAAAGTGTAATATATAGTACAGATCTCCCCTTCTGGGTAAGGCAAAGTATAATATTTCTTGCCATGCCATGGGAAGCAGTTTGTCTTGTTGAAGTGAATGGAGGTTGGCAGGGCTATTCAAAGCACTCGGTGAAAGGTTAAAGGTCACCATTACCTCATTTGCAAGCACTTTTTTCACTGTGCTTTAAACAATAGAATGAAACCAATGACTAGTATCAACAAGAGTGGGATATTACTTTGCATTGCTTCTATAACTGAGACAGTAAACTTCTAGTTCTTACAGTCATACTGTTTGAACTAGGTTTAGGTGTGGCTAAAATAGCAGGTAGCGTGTGCAGCAGACAGCCTGATGTTATGTTATGTTATGTTATTATGACCTGAGACCAGTTTTGTAGACATCATAGCATCATTTTGATTATGATATGGCACCTAGAGCTGATTCTAGATCAGTGTGAGTGGAGCAAGCTGAAACTTGCCCATGCTGATCAGAGTTTAGATTAGTTTTGGCAGGTGTGGCAAGTCCACATTTTGGTGCAGTTAACTTGTTTCAAGTTGCTCCTGCCTCTTATTACAGCAATTTCTCTTCTGAAGTCCTCTCTGGAAAATGACAACGGATTAATTGAACTTTGCTTAACTAGTTGGGCCATTTTAATTTGTTCGTCAGGCCAAGAATAACAGAATATTGATAGAGGGATCGGGAAAGGGAAGAGAGAGAGACGTAATATAAACTTACGGATCACGAATAAGGGTCCTGCTTCACTTCCTGTTAGTTGAGCTCGTTGTGGTCTCAGTACTTCCTGTTTTCCTGTGGCATTGACCTCCTCAAGTACCAACTGCATGAAATGTTCTAAAAGAAGACAAGCCTAAACAAATGAGTGCAATTTCTTAGTTTCATCTCTAAACCATTTCAGCCATAAAGATCACTGCTTACAAAATGGACACTACTATTAAAAAGGTTAATTAAATTGATCAAAAGTGACAGTAAACACTTTCACATTGTTACCAAAAAAATCTATTTCAAATAAATGCAAAAACTTTATATTTATCAAAGAATCCTGAATGTGTCATGGTTTCCACAAAAATATGAAGCAACTGTTTGATCAGAAGAAATGTTTCTTGAGCAGCAAATCAGCATATTAGAATGATTTCTAAAGGATCATGTGACACTAAAGACTGGAGTAATGACGCTGAAAATTCAGCTTTGCATCACAGGAATAAATTACATTTCATTGTAAAATATATTCAAATAACAATACTTTTCTTTTAAATGGTAATAATATTTCACAATAGTACTGTTTTTACTGTATTTTTGACCAAATAAATGCAGCCTTGGAGAGTCTTGTTTCAAAAACATGAAAACTTTTATGAAAGCACCAACTGAACTGGCATGAACAAACATTTAATAAGACTTGATGATGATCCAAAGAGCATCTTGTGCTTCAATGGAAGCAAGAATATCAGTGCCACAGATTTACTTACATTCATGAATAGTACAGAAATAGCACAGAAATCTGATCAAATTAGATTTTCATAAAATTTTAATTGATCTTCAGTGTGGTCTCAGATTTTTTTAAACTCACTTTATTTGGGGAAATTGTAATTATTTTTTATATTTATTGTATTTTTTCAAATGTTTTAACAATGGACAGATCAACCAAAGTAACTGATTTAAACAATCACCAAAAAGAAACATCAACAGACATTTAAAAGCTGCCTCAAACTTAGATTCCAGATGCCCAATCTATCATCTGTCTATATAACGTTCTGTAAGAGCACAATATGAACAATTAACAATATGAACTTAATTTCACAGGAAGATAACATTTCATGACCTTTAAACACACATCGCTTTCTAGTGTGGAAAACTACATTGTGTTAATGTTACCCATCTGTTCGCGAGCAGAGATAACATATAAACCAGCGTGACAAATATAGACATGCATGGAACACCTGCTAACTGTCAATCTGAATGAAAGAGCAGTTGACAGTGTGAAAGCATTAGACACTATGGTAACACGGTCATATGAATATACCACATGCATCTGTGTCAAATATGGCTTTAACAAGGGACTTTGGCTTTAATATATTTAAAAATGTTATTTCATATGTTAAAGCCAATGAAATGTTAAATGTTTGATTTAATGAGCTCTGTACTGCCCTGCTGAGTTTAAAAAGGTTAAGGCCAGCAGGTTTTGGAAAAACGTTGTTTATGCTTCATGGTCCGCACAGTAAACAAGTGGGGAACCCCCTATAATTTCCTCAACTCCTCTGGGAAGTTCACGTCACGCCTCTTTCGGTCAAAGACTCGTGTCCTGTGTTTGTTAACAGATGTCAGCAGTTCTGCCATTAGGATAATTTGAGGGGAAACAATCTTACTTATTTCCTATTTTTATCCTATGAGTGCTATTTTAATCCTGTTTTCTTAATGGCAGCTTATTAAACTACTGTTTAATTCAAGTAACTAAAAATGGGTTGAGGTTTTGTTACCCAGCACTGCACCAGCTTTTGGGGTCTAACTTTACTTCAGTCCTGACCTACATGCAACTCTTCTAAACACATCAACAGATCACAGAAGCAGCCGTTTCAATACACACACACACACACACACCTTCAATACATACAAATGTAATAAAAAAAATAAAAAAAATAAAAAAAACCGTAATATTCTCAATTTATACTTGGAGACAAAAGTCATTGGAGTTTTGTTTTCTTTAAAAGCCATTTTTCCCTCAATAGAAATTCAGAAAGTGCATGCAAAACAGTATACATACAGTAAACATGTTGATTTGATGGCATTTTCAATTAAAGGGAAACATTTTATCACAAAAAAACCCAAAATCAAATTATGCATCAAAAGTGATTAACTGAACATAAAAGCACCCTCTAATCCAGCTCAACTAGGCAACTGCAGAATTTGACAGTAAAAGACTGAAGACCATAATAGAAGACTATGACCTCATTGAGGCAGAGCCTGTGAAGTGTGTTTATGTCAGACTGGCAGAGCCGTCAGCGCTGGGCACAGATTCTGAGTCACCGCCCTACACACATACACTCACACAGACACACACACACCTGCTTCCTCCCTGCTGCAACTGTGAAGAACAACATGTGAAACATGAGCATCTCAATTTGAATATTTTTATTGTAATAGGCTGCATATGGAAAAATAAATATGATAATGCTACTCGTCTAAATGTTTGGACATACTTGAATGAATTTAAAAATCTTGATTTCATGGGGACTTTAAATACATTTTGAATTATTGATTTTGAAGATAAACTGTGTCTGTATTGAATTTCTTTCAATACAGAAAGAAAGTGTCCAAAACACATGGGAAGTGTTTCAATATTTTACTCCAAGGATGCATCACATGCAGTTGGTTGAGCTGTAATCTAGGGTGGCTACTTTGAAAAAGATAAAATATA
The DNA here is from genome assembly GCA_021397915.2 of Tor tambroides. NCBI lineage: Eukaryota > Metazoa > Chordata > Actinopteri > Cypriniformes > Cyprinidae > Tor > Tor tambroides. The sequence goes on from JAFVLL020022567.1 coordinate 94,812, forward strand.
TGATAGTTTTGGTCATTTTTGGTCATTATTATACAATACTATTCAAAAGTTTGGGGTCAGTAATGCATTAAATTTGATCAAAAGTGACAAAAAAAACCAATTTTAATAATAGTTCAAAATATTACTCAATTTTTGATCAAATAAGTGCAGGCTTGGTGAGCATAAGAGATTTTTTGCACCTTTACTATTTAAAAAAATAAAATAAAATTTAAGAATTATATATGAGTCCAAACATACACATATACTAAGTACTAACTACTTAGACAATATTGTTTATTTTTTGAATAAATAATATATTCATGATAATCTGTATTATAAATGTAAATTATTTAGAAAGCAGATTATACATTTTATTTATTTAAATAAAATAAAAATAAAATAAAAATAAAAAAAAAATAAAATAAATCAAATAAATCAAATAAAATCAAATAAAATCAAATAAAATCAAATAAAATAAATCAAAATAAAATAAATCAAATCAATTATCAGTCTCTAGTTTAAAATGTAATATAAAAATATATAAATTTAATATGATAGATAGATAGATAGATAGATAGATAGATAGATAGATGTAGATATGTTTAATCCAACAAGTTCCAAAGAATGAATGACTGTATGAATGACTGACTGACTGACTGACTGACTGACTGACTGACTGAATGAATGAATGAATGAATGAATGAATGGAAGTTTTGTACTGACTCTACAATCCAAAGAGTATTAAACAAAAATGAACCAATATCGCCACCTAGTGGTTGCCAGCTTCATTCTTGAATATTATTTATTCTTCTTCCAATGTCCAGTTCCTTTGTATCAGTTATGAAGTGGATTGACCCAGATCTGGAGCAGGGTTTGGTCTTACTGGAGGGGGAACATTTTCTCTGGTGTCTGCTATGGGTGTCAGGCCAAAGATTGGTGGCAGCTCTATTGTTGGAGTGGCAGGTGAGTCAGTGAAAGCAGGGGAGATGGTGGATATAGGAAGTGTGTAATGAGGTTCCTCCTCTGCACCTGCCATGTCTCCACTGAGCACGAGCTCATCCAAACCAACCCCCTTCAGCTCACCCTGCCGTGGTCCAGTGAAAAAACGCAGAATGGCTTGAACCTGCTGCAGTTCCCAGAAGCTCTCCATAACCACAAGCAAGACAATCAGTCCAAGGATCAGATAACCTGAAAAAAGAGCAGTCTAAATAAAGGTTTCTGCAGGTTTTATAAAGGTAAATTTAAGACTTTTTTAGGACCCTGAGGTAAAAAAAATTTAAGTCAATGTGGTCTCTAAATAAAAAGCAGACTTTAAAGTTTGAAAATCCCTCTTTCTAACAATCCATCACTTTTTAATTCATTTATTAACTAATTAACTGACTAAAAGCTTAAGAAGGCTTGGGTATACCTCTACTCCCAACCACTACAAAACGGAAATAACTTACAGGAGGTTGCAAACTCCAGCCCCTGACGTGCCGCTCGGCTTTGTGTCCTGCCGGGCAAGTAGTCAACAAGTCCTGTGGTGCTAAGTGAGATAAAACAAAAATACAGTGACTCCAGGTAATTCCAGTCCTTCTCCAGCAGGCAGAGGGCACCAGCAGGCAGAAGAAAGAACAATGTTGCTGTGCAAAAGGCCAGAACGCTGCAGTGCAGCAATGCAGCATGGTTGCGAGAGAGTCCCCAGAAGACTTGAAGGTTGTGAATAGGGGTGTGTGTTACCCAGGGCAGGAGGGCATGAGTGAGGCTGGACAGCAGCAGCAGGGTGAAGGGGATGCCCACAAGACAGTAAACAACACAGAACACACGGCCCTCATCCGAAAGAGGCACAGTGGTGCCATAACCTGCAAATACAGAAAAGTGTACAAATATCAGACTTTGAAGCAGGGTAATTATTAGAGTTAACTAAAACCATAAAAAACTGTGTTTGTTATACAAAAATCTTAATAAACTGAAATCATTTTAAATAATAAAGCTACATTTCTCATCATTTCACCTATAATAGTATATCAAGGATACTAAAATAAAACTGCTTTAAAGATATCTGTCCCTTTTGACAAGTATCAATAAATGTGATGGCCAAATTACATGATATAAATTGCATGATATAAATTGCATGATATAAATCATTGTCAAATTAACCATATAAATCATTAGTCACTCTAGTTAAATTTAAATATAAAAGGATAGAAATTCAAAAATAACTACGTAAATAAATATTTGTTTTAAAGCACATGCATAAATAAAATGTTTTGTGTGCATATTAAGATTTAAATGCAAAATGAATCATTTTATATATAAACTATTAAGAGAACATGCTTTTGGTTTGACTGGAAAAATAAGGTATGGATAATAAAAAGTTTTGAACTAAATTATACATAGGCTAACTGTATAGGCTACTCTAATGAAAGTGCTATAGGATTAATAGATCTAAACAGACAGACAGACAAATAAAATGGTGCAATAAAGTTCACATTTGCTTCAACATTGTCAACTGCTTCTTTTACAGTCTGAGCTGTTTACCAATACGACATTAGACAGCCTCTCAGCAGATGTTAGACTAGACTGTAAATGCTTCACAAGTTAAATAGAACATTAGATAAGCCACAAGTGCGATTTTTCAAGATATGGTAGAGTTTAATAAAACTATCGCTATGATTTTCAACGTGATACATTCAGCCAGCATTTTAATTCATGTCTGACTGCTTCTCACCTGTGGTCGTGAGGAAGGTAACGACGAAAAACAACGACGACGTAAAGTCGAAGTTGCATTCATCGCTGGCGGACTCCAGTGCGGCCACGCCGCGTTTACTCGCCGACAGAACGTTCATTAACAAACGATCTAAACTTCTCTCCTCAACACACGGGTTATCTGCCAAAAAATGAGCTTTTAGTTCACGGAACTCTTTAACGAGCGAATTCTCCTCAGGTTGCTCCAGTATCATCAAAACAACAGCACCGATGACGATGAAAAGGCCATACGCTATCATCATAAACGTGAACGCGTGAACACGTAGAAAAGTCAGAGTTTTATCAGAAAAAATAGCCATTATTAAACTAGTTTTGTTTGTGTATTGCTACGATATGGTAGAACGTTAAGGTGCAGCATGTGTAACCAAACCTGGGCTCTGACATGGAGAGTTCAACACCATGCTGAAAGTTTAATGCAACAGGTCAGCAGACATTGTGAGACACCATCAGCCTTCACCTGTCTGCTAAAGCAGAGCATAAACCAAACTTTTCTAATTAGAAAGCTGCCTCAACAAGTTCACTAGAGATTGGCTTTAGTCCAGTTGTCAGAGCTTTATATCTGTTTTAATATTCTGACATCTACTCACCCTCATGTTGCTCCAGAACCGTGAGATTTTCTATGGAACAAAAATTAAGAATTTTGAAGAATGTATGGAGAGATACAAAGAACTCCAAAAAAACATCCAAGTCTTCTGGAGCCATACAATAGCTTTGTGGTGGTGAGCAGACTGAAATTTAAGTTAATCACTGAAAATTGTCCCACATCACTCACTTATTCGCATTTGTGCTTAATCAAACTTGGTACTTCATGAAGGCATCACTGGCATGAATGAAGTGCATGCAAGTGCAAACAAGATTTCTTTGAGTCACTATTTTCTTTCATTGTTCAGGAAAAAACCATCCGAGACCCAGTTAACTTCTTTTGTGTTCAATGAAAGAACACAGAGCCTTCAAGGGGACATCGTAATGGAAAAATACGAGATGGAAAGAAAATGTATATTTTCATTGCTCATATTATTTCAGGGAAAGTTTTTTTTTTCTTTCATCACCATGTCCCTCCACAAAAGATGAACTGTGCCTATGAAAAGAATGCTTTGGAATTATTCTCTGGAACAATGCTAATACCTCTTTTTAAAATAATTTTAACAGCTCCTTAAGAGTAATGCATTAAGCACTGTTTTTGCTAAAATGATTCAAGGGGATCATGGGAATGACTGTTCAGATTTGACATGCAGCTTATTACCAGACATAAAAATGAAAATCATTGGCATTATAAACAGTCCAGGCAGTTAAAAAAAATACTAAAATATCTTATGAGTACGTTACATAATGTTTTTATTTTTACAGGCCTACATCATTACAAAAAAGTTAAACATGTTAATAAAAAAGGATATTCACTCATACATAAATACTCTAATAAACAAGGCAATTGTATAGCAGTATCTGTTCAGCTTCATCCTGCTGTAAGTACTTTAAATATAAACTCTATTTGGTGTCAGGTTCTATTACACTATCTGCAGTACATAGAGAAATAACTATAAGAGAATTCAAAGTTGATGCTACTGATCAGAATCAGTAGAGTTCTAGCATAAAAATCCTGGGTGTTCATTCAAAATAATTTCCTCACAACAATACTTGCCTTGCTTGCACAGAGCATATAGAATTGTTCATCTGTAATTACTAAGATGCAGCCATTTGATGAGATGTCATTGTGCTCACGTGTCTCTAAACGTCACACACATCGTCCATGGATTTTAAAGCGGCAGGTGAAGCGAGTAATGGGAACACGTCCAGCGGCGCACAGGTTTGCTGACTCTGCCTATGACCGGTAGCTTGTGGGCGTAAGCACGAGGTGGGAGGGTAGTAAGAGGTGGAGTTGGAGTAAAGCTGGTCTGGAAGCGCCGTCCCTGACAGCGTCGCCCCATCTGTCGCCCACCAATGATGAAAGAGAAAGCAGGGGGTCCAGCCTGAGGCAGCGGGAAGCGGGCTTTAGGGAAAATGTCTCGGGATTGGCTGGTTGAACGTCCAGGACGAGACGAAGATGACCTGGAACGTGAGACGGAAGATGAGGACGAGGAGGAGCGGGCAAGAGATCTGCAGACAAGGGACAAAAAGAGACCACCAGTGAGAAATGCACTCAACGCAAAACAAAAAAGATGTGATTATCATAATATGAACTGACTTTTGCTAAACATTTTGGACAGTTTTAAATGTCAAGACTTGCTAATGTAGGATTTAGTCAGTATAATTTAAGGCTTAAATATTTTCCCATTCATTTTCCCTATAGGGATTTTGTAAAGTCTTTGTTGAAGCCATGAGCCAACAAGTTGAATCACAATATTACATTATTTGTGTCTGAAAATTTTTACAAAAAGACAAAGGTACAAGACTAAATGGCTTGAATGAGATAAAGAACTACAACCCCATGAAACACTGCGAATAATCAAAAAGAAAAAAATAGAAGATTTGAAATGTCAAGGTACATGAAAAAATATATTTTACATTTATTGCAATATATAAACACACACACACACAAATATTGAAGCAGTTTGAGAGTCTAAAGACTTTTTTGGCACAATTTGCTTGTTACAAATCAGAGATTCCTTTGGAGAATCATGGGTAATGTAGTTATTCACCAGGAATTCCACCGTTAAACACGATTATTTTAAAAATAAGCTGAAATAATACTGGCTTTAACAAAAGCATATACCATCTATTAACAACCTTGTAGCTCACAGTAGGTCTGTATTTAAAGGTTATCATTAACAATCGATGGAAGCTTTTTTCTGCCACAGAATAAAAAATATAAAAGGTAACTGCGACTTTTTCATCTCACAATTTAGACTTTTTATAGTTTCTCTCTCCATACTTTTATAGAGTTTATCTCTAGCAATTGAAAAAAAATCAGAATTGCATTATGCTAACTTGAGAGAAACTCGCAATTGCGAGTAAAAAAAAAAAAAGGCTGCATTTTTAAATTCGCAATTCCCTTTTTTCATTTCTATTTTATGCCATGGCAGGATCAATTCCCCTATGGAGAAAATTACTAGGATTTTGTTCGCCCCCTACCTCCCTGGGATGGTAGCAGCCAGACTGGGCGGTTGTGGTTCCATACGAGGGCTTCCATCTTGTCGTGGGCTTATATTCATACTGGCAGTTAGCTGGGGCATTTTCCGTGTATTCTCAAGATTGGGGGCACCACTCACTGGCTCTTTCCTGCCCTCTAGTGGTTGGCAGGGACCGGGAGGTGGGGCACCACCTAGTGGCGGGTCAGTGCTGAAGCGTACAGCCAGACTGTCTCCAAAAAAGGAGTAGAGTTCACAGTACATGGCAGGAAGAGATACAGGAGTCCACTCTTCCCATGGGCAGCCAGCTCCACCTGCCTGGAGATGGCTTGCAATGCCAAGAGGGGGTTCTGAAAGAGGTTCGGGAGGCGGGCTGAGGCCAGGTGAGTTTTCTCTGAAGCCGACAACCCCTGTGGTAGTGCCTGGTAGACCAGCACCGCTTCCTTCTGCTGTCAAGGTCAGACTGAGTGCCTTCATTTTCAGCAAACGCTCTACTGCCACCTTCAGGGAGGAAAGTAAAGTGATCATTTGACTTTAGAGGTTTAGATAAAAGACATTTGGGCTGGGCTAATGAACTGTTGCATGGAAGGTAGTGTGATTAATTGAAATGAACAAATTGAAACATTGCAACTTAATTAAATAAATACATGCACATCATGTTTCAAAAAGAAGAGCGTCACTGTGTTCTTTTACACGTGAGTTTTTAGTTTTCCAGAGTGGTTTCCAGTTTGCAGTAAATGCTCTTCCACATAAACTCCATCGCTGCAAGGGCTGTGAGTTTGGGTAAGAGACAACTAGAACCAGTTTTAAGGACTCTCTGTGGTTTCAGGCAAAATATAAGCTGTGTACAAACAATGAACTTAAATAAATCGATACATTTATATCAGCACTTTGCTTTACTTTACTTACCAAAATGGCTCCATAGACTTTGTGGCCATCTGCTTTCACTTGAGCGTTGGACACAGAGTAATCATCTAACACCGCTTGTAGATTTGCCCAATAGGCGGGGAGGTGAGGATACAGCACACGCTCAACAGCCTGTGTTAAAACACATACACACAAACAGTTGGACATTTAGTAGTAAAAAGCGTATTTGTGTTTGTGAGTGTTGTGCTGTCTGTGTTTACCTTCCAGCCGAGAGCATGCAGACCCACTACAGCTCCATAGTGGGAACAGAGCGGTCTAACCGGATCGGAAAGAACTTTCTGCAGAGACAGCAGGATCTGATGGTACAGCCCACTCACAAGATCACCATGTGTCCTACAAGTCAACATGAGGAAAAAAACAATCAGTCAGACTAGTTTTTGAGCTGGACTGACTGATTAAAATCTCAGCTTACCAGAACATTTACTATAGAAGATAATAATTTAATAAGTATTACTTTACTGTAGGAATGCTAAAGAAATACCAGAAGATGTGGCTGAGCAGAAGGGCTGCATAGTCTCTCAGGGTCCAGTGGTCATTGAGGGGGTTGATGGAGGCAGCCAGAGGCTCCAGGATGCAGTACATGACACTAGACACCAGACTGCGCACGTATGAGCCCAGGTACAGGTACGGGTTCTGCACCAAACTCTTCACCATGTGTAGGAGCCTGTTTAACTGGTCCAGATCATGACTTACTGACTTTACCTAAGAAAGAGAGTCATAGATTATGGATCAAAGAGCACGTTTTTACAGTGATTACAAAAAAGGTCATTATTATATAAGGAAAATTAATGACTGCATTTTGTACTTTTTGGGCAAAGCACACTTACCCCACTGATGACGTAAACAAAGTAAGGCAGAAGGGCAGCGATCTTTGAATTGGACTGGAGGTCTAGCAAAGCCACCTGATGGAAAAAGAAAAACATTATTATACTAACAACAGAAAACATTAGACACTTTAATAAAATAAAATAAAAAAGTGGTATGATTTTTAAAAAAAAAAAATTTGTAATGTTTTAAAAATCATCTCTTATGCTCACCAGGGCTGCTTTTTTTATTAAAATACAGTAAGAACTGTAATATTGTGAAATATTATTACAATGTATAATTTACAATGTACAGTATTTTAATGTTAATATATTATTCCAGTCTTCAGTGTCATTAGATCTTTCAGAAATCATTCTAATATGCTGATTTGCTGCTCTAGAAACATTTCTTATTAATATCAGTGTGAAAACAGCTGCTTGATATTTTTGTGGATTTTTTTTAAGATGCTTTGATGAACAGAAGGTTCAAAAGTGTAGACAATGTAAGTTTTTAGTAAGACTTTACTGTCATTTTCTTTAGACTTTACTTTACTTTTTCTGATCAATTTAATGCATCCTTCCTGAATTTGATTATGTAAAAATAAAAAAATCTTACTGAGCCCAAACTTTTGAAAGGTAATGTAAATACCTTCATGAGATGTGGGTCCTCTCCTAAAATGGCTCGTGTTATTTGTTGGTAATACTTCAGCAGATCCTCTGATAGAGACTGAACAGCAGTGGGCACTAACAAGAGAACACAAGTAAACCAACAGAGAATAGAGATCGGTGAGCTATTGAATATTTACAGTGTGTTATTTTGTTGGTGATACAAATAATTAAGTAAATAAATAAAGAAATAACCAACCAATGCACCATAAATAAAGAAATAACCAACCAGTGTGCAATGATTTCCAAGTTTTTCTAATGCGCTTTCTTAGATTTCTGTTCATTACTGTATTTTGTATTTTATAACGTTTTTGTTTTTAAATAAGTAAATAAATAAAAGGAGTTTCACGGTACTTAAAAAAACCCTTAATTTTCACCTAGTCCTGATACTGATTTAGCAGATAAATAAATTAAAATAAACAGAAATTCAGATATTTGAGGTTTACCTGTGCCTTGAGGTTCCAGATTGCCTTTTCCATCAAGATATGACACATGCACTGCCAATGACACAAAACAAACAACATATGTCTTTTTTAAAAATGCAAGATAGTAAACTTAAATACATCACAATAATGATACCCGCAGTACCTCGAACCATCGTCTCTGCACAGCCTTTGGGGATGTTAGTAGCAAGTGCCAACTCCACCAGATTTATCTCCCGATCCTCTACAAAGAAAAGCTCTCCTTCCTTTAATGGACGGAACGGTAAGGCATCTTGTGCGCCATAGCCGCAAATAGTCTAAAAAACATAAAGCAGGTGAAATGCTGTTCTCCAGATGTTAAAATGTTAAAAAAAACTACACCACAATACAATTCACATTGAAAACACATTCAAACAGAAAGACAAATATATACCTCAGTATTGCTCCACCGTAGCGCTCTATTGAAGTCTTCCACGCTCAGCTTCCTCCTCTTTGCATGTCTCATGAATTGTGAGCTGTTCTGTAGTGGGACAAACAGATGAAATGCCTTTATTGCAAAATGTTTGAAACTTTACAAAGTTTTTCCTTACAAATGCTTTGGAGGAATAAAAACACATGCAGGCAAAACAACATCTACAAAAGTTTCAGACAAACCAGCACAGCTTTAAAAGAACAAGGCCTCTACCTGTACAAGAGCATGAAATGCATGTCAGATAAGAGTTATAATCTGAAATCATAGCACACATCAGTATTGCTTTAAAGAAATAATATGACACGTGGATGTATGAGAGCATGAAATCCATGTACAACAAATAAGTAAAAGTCTCTGAAATGACATTTAAGTGACTTGAATGGCCTTGCTGAGACAGTAGAGCCCATCAGAACAGCTTGGAGGGGACATTAACACACAGCCATATATATACAGTAGCATGCAATGCATGTAAATATAATCCATAAAATCATGAAGTCGTGTGTGACCTGTGTTGCCTCTCTGAGGCGGTAGCACACATCCTCCGCCAGCAGAGCTGCCAGCTCCTCGCTGAGCTCCACTCCGGTGCTCTCGGCCATTAGTTTGATGGATTCCCGGGGCACCTCGGCGAAGCGCCGTTCCTCCCTCTCTGTCATCTTTACGTTAGTGAAATCACTAAATAAAGATGCTGTAAATTACATTAAAGCTTTAGAACTAAAGCGACAAGGCTGCGTGGCATCAGCCTCTTTTCAATTATCCTCGCTAGGCTGCCTTAGCACGCTCGTAATAAAAAAAAAAATGGGGTTAAAAATCATGCACCGTACCTTCCTGTTGGCGACTGATGACGTATCAGTTCATAAACACAAGTTACATTTATTACGTTTTACTAGCGGTATACGCCTATATCAGCAGAAGCAGCTAGGCTCTCCAGACTGTTTATACAACACACTGGTGAACTTGTGGGAAGCGTCTGATTGGCTTAAGACCTGCGCATGCGCATGTATTCTGGGCTAGCGGCAGGGAACTCGATTCATTTGAACGATTCGAATCTTTTCTTTAGTCGTTTCACTTGACTACTTAAGACTGCTAAGATATCAGAATTACTTCACTCGACTACAACCATTTTCTTCAGTATTATAAATCCAAAAGTACTTTTGAAAACTGAATCTTGTGGTACTATTTTACACAATATTTTTGTATTACTACCAATAATCGTTTCTGCTGTGCAAAAGGATCTTAATACTGTAAACAGCCTTTAAAGTCCAAAGTAAAATCTCTCATCTCTACAGAGTTCCAACATTTTTCTCTCAGGTGAGAAAGCAGAATAAGACAATACTATTTAAGAGATAATGTGGCTTCCAAGTATCCATTTAACCTTATGGACTCCATACAAATATAGCAAAAACTGCATTAAGACAAAGCTTTCAAACGTTCATTTGCCATACCATAAACTAGCATTAAAGACAAAAACCACACATCCAATCCTTTTAGAAGGTTTTATTGAGATCCAAGGATGTTTCTGAAATAATTTAAAGACCATTAAAGTTTAAAAAAAACCATAAGTTAGAAACATTCAGAAAGTCAAATCCTTCATATACATACACCAGTAAAAAAAGTCTCAATTTACACTTAAGGGGCTTCATTCAGTCTGTCAAAAATAAGTGGCCTCAGAAGTACAAGACAGACCTGAATTAAGAAAATAAAGCAAACATTTGAGAATCAGTCTCAAAAGGCAGGTTAAAAACCAAGTTGCAAAGAGACACTGTACACAACTACTAAATAAAAACAAAAGTTAAATATAAATTTAGCACAGTACATTCACAGTTAAAGCATATAGCATTTAGCTTCTGGGATCATCCCGCCACAAACTTCACAACAACACTGGCTTATCCAGAGCATCAGCATTGGCAGCATTCTCCAACTGCTGGAGCCGAAGGGCCAGGGGGAGCAGAAGGTCATTCAGATGTTGGCTGCTGAAGGTGAAAGCGTTGTTGGCTACTGCTTCTACCGATGGTGGTGTGACTGGACCAGAACCGTCAGGGTACACCGGTGAAGCCAAAGCAGTTGGAGGGGACGAGGACGGTGGAGATGGTGAAGAGCAGGTGTCTGAGGCAGGCGAAAGAGATCCCCCATTGGTCATCTGATGAGGCCAGGATGTGTGGTTCAAATTGAGACCTTTGATCGTGTTGGGAAGCCCATGTTGGAACCGACAACGGGTACCATAGAGACAGAAACCAAAAGTGCTGAAGGTGCGACAGAGGGCACCACGAGGCTTCCACTCTTGGGACTGTGACGCAGGTTGCCAGGTTCGCTCTTCTCCACCGTCTGATTCAGAGCCGCCCTCAACATGCAGGAAGTGGCATCTGGTACCAAATGGGCAAACCCCAAAAGCTCGAAATGTACAGCAAGGCACATTCCTGCGCCGGGGACGGACAGGCCTCTGCTCTTTAAGGTTGTGCACAAAAAGACACCTTGTGCCATAGACACAGTAGCCGGCAGTGTGGTAGGTACGACACAGCTCGGTTTTGTACTTGGGATGACGGGAGGGCACGTGGAGATCGTGGAGGCCGTGGGCGAACTGGCAGCGTTCGGCGTACTTGCAGGTACCCGCCTCAGCATAACGGCTGCACAGTTCTGTCTTGTAGCGGGTGGAGCAGAGCCAGGGTGTCATTGGGGGTAATGGGGACTCAACCAGTGGAAGCAAGGCCTCAGCAAGAGACAAGCTCCCGCTGCCCAAACCCTCCTCAGGGAAGAAAGCCTCATTCTGGCCTTCAGGGGGGAACAGGAACAGGTCATCTTGACACGTCTGGGGGGGTGGGAGAGAATGAGAATTATTATTAATAATAAATATTTATTTTAATATTACACACATACATATAACCCCCCCTCCCTTATTGACTGGAAGCCATAGGTAATTTTTTGTTATTATAACATCTAAAAACCTAATATTTTCCACATTTTTAAATGCATTTTACCATTGACTAGAAACCTCAGTAAATATTTTATCAAACACTTATCCAAAACCAACAATTATAACATACATGCCAGGTCTATTTAAGTTTCTGAATTTACCATTGCCTAGAACCACTAGCAATAATAATAATAATAATAATAATAATAATAATAATAATCACTTTATATAGTTAACTAGAAGACATAACTTGTTTTTATTATGCATTTTATAACAAGTTATAAGAAATGGTAGTAAACATTTTAGTAACTCGAAGTTACTCAGTACTTTGTTATCTTTGAGACATTTTAGCAACTATTAGACACAGATGGTCCCAATAACAGTATGAAATGTAAGACAAGACAAAAACAAACATCTTACCTCAAACATTTTAGACTGCTTTACAAAACTCAACAGCAGCTCAACAAAACGGGGTCTTTTGTCGTTTAAAACGTGACGGTAAAGTAACAAAAACACCCGACTTGACTCTGTTGTCCTATTCCGGATAAAAGACGCGGACTACACCCTGTACCTGGCAAGTCCCACGTACCAACAACTGTTCGCCCTGTTATTTTAAAGCTGCTGACCCGGATTCCGTTCCCGCGTTCCCTTTAAAATACGAATCAGCTGTGAAGCGTGAACGTTCGAATCCGCCAATCAGGTTCGGCGTAGGTGACCGTCAATCTAATTTGGAAGTGGTCTGAAGTGATGGTGCGCCTGTCTGCTGTGGGTGTTTTGAATTTGATCAAATTGGGATATTGCCGCTGCCTTGTAGGCTCAACTGGAATAAACATTTGACGAGTAGCTTGTTAGCCGACTTCAAAGGGCGAACTCCGAATATACACACAGGCCCATCCTGTATCAATTACCGCATCACACCTCGAGTTGTTAATTGGGCGTTTGTCTGTGGAGTGCAGATCGGAGTCTTTGTATTATGCTTATTGTGAGGCTTGAGATGAGGATATACATTTCCTGCAAAAAATAAGCAATGGACCATTACAATCTTAAAATATGCCACTGAACTGACTTTGAAAGGAAACAACCAAACCTTGACAGCAGATATTTCAAACGAGTTTGTTAGCTGTTTTTAAATATTAATATAATTTTTGGAATGTGAAAGTTTCGACTGATTGGAGCAGTCTGTGGCCTTCAATGATAGTAGAATTTTATATTGATGTGCTACGACTTAATAAACATAACTGTTGAAGATTGATCTCAATTTATTAAATCGGCAAAGCAAAGCCTTTTTCCCTTTCTTCAGCTGAATATGAAAGACACAACAGTTGCTGGTCCCATTAATTTCCATAGTATGGGGGAAAATACTATGGCAATCAATGGGGACCAGAAACCCTGGTTACCATCATTTTTCAAAATATCTTATTTTGTGTTCAGCTGAAGAAAGATAAAACACATACAGGTTTAGAACAATGTAAGAGTGAGTAAATGACATTTCTTTGGGGTGAACTTTCTTCAGTTGGCATTCCTTGACACTACTTTAAGTTTTGGTCTTTAAAATGGACACATTTAATTTTTCATGGATGAAAATGAGGCAATGGCATGTATTAAGGTTTTATAACATTTAATTCACAGCACATTTTCCACAGTTTTGTCACAGACATGTTTTTGGAAATATGCATTTTCAATGTTACATCGGGTAAATCATCTAAAGTTTCACAACTGTTCAAACAGAACAGATATTTACACTTTACAGCCTCATTTTCATTCACAAAAAATAAACATGCTGTCTTCCATGAATAAGGTCCAATGCAAGTACAAATAAATCAATACCCATGTAACATTGCCTGATCAGGACCACAAACAAAAGATCTTTATTTTCTTATCACAAGATACATTAAAGGATACAGAGACACTGGAATATTAAAAAAAAGTTTGAGTTGTGAGTTGAAAGAAATTTCTCATTGATATACAAAACTGAAATCCTTCACATCCTTGAATCAAACCCTAAAATCAATCAACCAGTCTTCCCTCCCCCAACTCTATCCCGTAATGGAGATCAATGATAACATGTTTTTTTTTCTTCAAGCTTTGCCAAAACATTGGGGGTCACAAACCCCCTTCATAAAAAACGGGTGACAATTAAAAGGGCACGTTAACATTTATTTGTCTTTAATGTGCAGTGCACGCTCCATTTGTTTAAGAAACATTACAAAACCCCTAATCAGGGGAACGATTTACAATGAAATTTTGTGTTGACTAATCTCAACAAGCCAGGATATCTGTCGAAAAAGCCCAACCGTTCAGCTCAAAAACAAAAAAGCTTAATCATAGGCAAAAATATGCATCAATATCGGCCTATAGTTGAGCCATGTCTAGGAAAGCTCCAAAACACATTTTCCATTTCATTGGATCCAGTTTGCAGAAAAAAAGAAAAAAAAAACTTGAGGGGGAAATATGCATCAATATCAGCCTATAGTCAAGTCATTACTAGAAAAACTCAAAAACATCTTTTCCCTCTCTTTATCTACAAATGCTAACAACAGCTTCCCAGTAGCCCACAAGACCTTTATAACACAAATGTGAGTGCGTCAACGCGTTTGGAAAAAGAGCAGACGTGGAAAAAAAAACTTTTATGGCTTTGTTCATGATGTCATATATGGAAAAGTCTCAATTATTGAGGTACAAAGTGATTGCGACATTCAACCACCTCAAACCAAGATTCGCCTTACATTCATGAACACCTTCAACACTTCACTACAACCAGAAGCCTTCCTAAGTCATCAAAAATGTGTTTTCATACTAAGACCTACGAGACTTTCAAATATCACTGACTGGAGGAGCTACGCTGCAGGACTTTTGGATCCATGATCACAAAAAACCAATATTGAGTCTGAGAAACCAGGTCGCTATCGATAAACACCAACTCAACTGCAGATCTGCTGTACAGCGAGCAACACTTTTGCTGCAGTGCATTCCACCATACCATCTTTCCACAATCCAGCTAGGCCTGAGAGGCTGGAACCACAAGTACTGGCTGAAATAAAAAGGAGCTGCGCAACCATTTATTTGTCTATATAGCATGAAAAAGGGCGATTTTTGTTTTTAACATAGGCGACCTAAGAACTTAAGAAAGTGATGGTAAAAAGACCATGTACTCCCTCACACATTTAAATCCCACTTTCCATACACACAAGAATCAAACTCTTGAAAAATCCTGTTAATATTTATACAAATAATGACAAGAACTGGAGAAAAATAAGGTGTGCTTTTCCACCATCTTAGAATGAACATGATTTGCTTTAAATTACACAGTTAAAAGTATTTGCAATTTAAAAAAGCAACGGGACAGCAGGGCACCGAACCCTTAAACTGTAACACTGGGAGTAAAATGCTATGAAGTGTGGTGTATGCTGGTGTAAGAGTACGCGGTATGTCACCATCCCGAGCACGTGAGTGTGGTGTGCGCGTGGGATCTGGGGGGACAACAGAAGACGAGGAATAAAGAAGAACAGCTGACGATGGCGGGTTTAACATGCTCTGGCAATGGAGGTGGTCTACTGGAACGTCGCTCAGTCCTCCAACACGATTGGCTCGCTGGTGCTGGAGGGGATGATGGGTACGGGAAGCGGTCGGGGAGGCACGGGAAGTTTGATTCTGACCGGGAGGTGTGGTTTTCTGGCTGCCCGCCTCATCTCCGCCTGAGTCAGGTGTTTCCTCAGAGCTCTGTAAAACACATATCGGTGGAATTAGTCTCAGGAAAAAGCAAAAGCATGTCAACGGGATGTTTCGGAAACACCAGATAATAGGAGAAAAAAATAAAAAATAAAAAATAAAATAAAGATCTGCACACTGTTATTCTCCCTTTATTCAAAAAAAGTTAAAAATGGCAACGTTTCAGAAACATACCTGGTGTCTTTCGTGGCCACAAACACGACTGGATTCGGAGCATCTCCTTGACTGACCTTCTGCCTCTTAATGACTGACTGGTTGGCTGCTCTCATTCCCATTGTGAATGGTCTTCCATTGGTGGACAAAGAATGACCTCCGGCCTGCAGCCAATGAGAGCGCTTAGATCTGTGTACACGGTTTTCAATTTGTGGGAAGGTTAATGGTTCTTTGTATGTGATACTCACATTGTCGAAGGGCCTCTTGCCCAGTAGGGCGGATGTGCTTCGAGGCTGGTTAACCTGGTTACGGTTGATAGGGGTTGGAGCACCTCGAGGAGCTTTGAGTTTCAACGGAGCTTGAAGAGCTGAAAAATAAAACAAGCCCAATCACTCGAAATACTTAAATGATCAGTTTTCAAATATAACGTTGTGCCAAACAACTGACTTTTGTGTCTCATTTTCCCACCATTAAAGTCAATGCGTGTTATTTTTCTGATGTTAAAATAATGTTTTTCAATCCCTATTTTAGTTTCGATTGAATACTAAAGCCATACCCAATTCTTTAACTATATTGATGAGGGACGGTCGAGGAATAGGGCGGTTCTTCATAGCACTCTTTGTTGCTTTAGGAAGTCTTATCATACCTAAAAGGAGAAAAAGCAGCTGTCAGAAAAGAATCCGAAAAAAAAAAAAAAAAAAAACTGCGGGAAAAAACAAGTTTGTATGTTTGTAATTGACTACTCACACTCTGCTTTGACAGCATTGGCGTTAATGGAAGCATAGGGGCGGCGGGCTGCTCGGCGGGACTGCAGAATGTCCTGGCACACCCGACGGGCGATTCGAGTGAGTTTAGTGGTCTGCAGGATGAAGGTCTGCCGATTTTTAGCCAGAAGTTTTGCTCTCCCTGCGCTGCTGGTAAACGGGGACATGCCCTGTACCTCCTGACGGGTCATGTGACCACGTGGAGCTGCATCCTATTAGAAAGACATATGATGCTCAGTAATCGATTTGGAAATCTTTTGTCTCCATTATAATAATTTATAATTTAGCCACCAAGATGATTAATGAAACCAACTAGATTTCTCACTGTTGATTTTTGCATGCATGAAATCTTTTAAAATACAGTAAACAGGTAGATCAAAAAAAGAGAGGTTTAACATACTGAGCCAGCTCTTGTTGCACCCTCTAGTTGAGTAGGGGTCTTAAGACCACCATACTTCTTCCAGTAAATCCAACAAGATGCACATAGTCGGCACTGCATGTTGGGAGGGCCCCATGCATACCACTGCTGGGACTGGGCAGCTGGAGGAGTAGCAGGTCAAACAGATCAATACATTCATTATAATGCATAGGACTAATTCAGCTTATATCTAAATACTTGAGTTCACTCACTGTGGCAACTTTCACAACTGAGGCCTTTCTGGTAGCCGGTGGCACCATTCATGCCAGGTTTACTTCCAGGTGCATTGATCTGGTTGGGGTTGGGTTTGGTGCTGAAGGAGAGAACACAATTTAGATTCTCAAACTGCAGACAAAAGTGTATAACAGAAAAGAATTTCACAAGTTGAAGAATTTTTTTTTTTTAATCTAACATAAAATGAATACATACAACAGAATAGATAAGCATATTGCTACTTTTCATTCTGTGCCAGTTTTGTGTTTGTTAATAGTTTGACACACTACTATTGAAAAAGTTTGTCAGTAAGAGTTTTTTTTTTTTAAAGAAACTATTGTTTTTATTCAGCAAGGATGCAGTAAATCAAAATTGACAGTAGAGACATTTTTACAGATCACTGTTCTTTTGAACTTGCTATCACTTTCTATAGCAGCAAATCAGCATATTATAATGATTTCTTTCCTCAAGGATCATGTGACACTGAAAACTGCAGTAAAGGCTGCTGAAACTTCAGCTTTAACATCTCAGAAATAAATTATATTTTAAAATATATTCAAATAGAAACAGTTATTTTAAATTGTAATATTTCACTACATAAATATTTTTAATGTATTTATGATCAAATAAATGCAGCCATGGTGAGCATAAGACACTTTCAAAAATATTAAATCTTTTGAAACTTTAAAACTAATCTATTTAAAAGTTCACTCTCTTTTAAAAAGTATGGTATTTGGCCCTTTATTAATTTAAAAACAAAACCAAAACAACACTAAAAGGATACCAATTTGTGGCACATACTTGGAAAGTGCCACTTGAATTCATAAAGAGAAAAAAAAAAATGTGCATTGACACTAAATACTCACTAGGTGGGGATGTACACCTGCTTCAGCTTGCTGTCAGCCTCTGCTGCCTTTAGTCTTTTCTGGGGAGAAAACATGGTTTAAATAACATTCGTATGCATGCATAGATGTTCACATATCAAGATTTATTTTGGTTTTTAAAAAACATGCAAAGTTTGTTACCTGCTGGATGTAACGATCAGTAGTCTTCCACATGTAGTAGAACTGGACCACACTAGCTAATGACTTCCAGGGCAACTGCAGGACAACAAATAAATGTTCATTTAAATAGTCCGAGCCTTCCAAAATAGTGCAGTGTGTGAGAGGATGGCGTTTCAAACTCACAAAGTCTTGGCGAATGTCATTGAAGTCTTTGCCGTATTTCTCCAGAGCCTCCTCGAACAGCATGGCTTCTGAGGCGCTCCACTCTTCCATTTCGTCCCTGCACAGCACCGGGCCACCCTGCGGCACCAGCGTTGACATGGCCTTGGCGAGATCATAGCCATTCTTCTGCAAAGTGTCCATGGCGTGGAACTACAGATAGACGAGACGGTGTGAATATCAGATGTGCATGAAAACTGGAGTCAGGTGGCAGTGAACGAAATGCTCTTGCGAGTAGTTAAGTAAGAGAATGTGATTGGAAGCTTTCATTCTCTCACCAGTGTGATGTCTCTAGATGCTGCCGCTGCACTCATGTGCAGACTGGGTTGGCGGATTGAACTGCTGCAGTCGAGTGCACGTGCAAATGTACCAACAGCCCTAAAATACACAATATTTCAATTAACATCATGCTAATGAACAATACAATTTCAAAGCAGCAATAATGGTCAGCCTAAGAGTGAAATACTAACCGTGCCACCACCAGGAACTGGTCTATTTGAGGATCCTTCAGTTGGTTATTAGGATCCCAAACCTTTGTCTCAAGCTTCTCCTGCACTCGACTGTCTGAATCACCTGATGAGGGGGGAAACATTGTATTTACTAATGACTGGTTTTGAATTAGTGAATCAGTTTTGAATTAGCCACTTAACACCTCTCCCTCAAAAGTCAAGTCAAAGACTGCTTTATTGTCAATTTTGCCACATGTATAGCACATACAGAGAATTGAAATTACGTTACTCTCAGACCCTTGGTGCATAAAGATAACACTACACACTAAAGGTGGAATGTAAAATACAAATAAATTCAAATTAAATATATTAAAATACAACTATACAAATATACAAATAAGGGCATGCAAAAAAAAAAAAAAAGTAGCACAAGGCACAAAAATGTGAATGTGTGCTGAAAATATCAATACCAGGATCTGAAGTACAGATGCAATATTGTGCTGAAAATCGTGTGAGTAGGACACATTGTAAACATTGCAGCTGTTTCATCATCAGACGTCTGATATTGCCACTACTGGAGCTTTTTGGAAATCAATGCAGTTTTCAACATCAAAATGACCATGTTTTAGTAACACCAAGGCCTAGAGATGTTAAAACCTTCTGACCTTCAGCCAGTTTGTCAGGGATCTCTGCCTGATATTTGGATCCCACTCTGATCTCACCCTGGTCAGCCAGCAGGGTCTTCTGCACTGGGTCAAACACCAGAGAGTAGAAGAAACAGTCCTACAGAACAAACACACAGTATAAGAACACAAACGCTTCATGCAGTTCATCATTTGATAATTTTAAATCAGCAAAAGGTGTTCACTTGTTTAATCATTTTTCCTTGAATCAACAGGAAAAAAAAAAAAAAAAAAATCTCTGTCTCTCTCTCATATATATATATATATATATATATATATATGCGCATTCAAAATTTGGGATTTTTTTTTTTTTTTTTTTTAAATACTTTCAGCACTTATAGTGTTATGAAAGATTTCAAGATTTCAATTTACTGCTGTTTCTATTCATCAGATGATGTGAAATGTATCATGATTTTCACAAAAATATGAAGTAGCACAACTGTTTTTAACATTGTTAATAAGAAATGTTTCTGAAGGATTATGTGACACTGAAGACTGGAGTAATGGCTGCTGAAAATTTGGCTCTACCATCACAAGAATAAATTACATTTTAAATTATATTAAAATAGAAATCAGTTAGTTACTTTAAATTGTAATAATCAGGGGTTAAAGCAAAAAAAAAAAATCCTGAGCCTGAACTTTTTTCCGAGGGTTGAAACATACACAGGGTTATTTGGCAAACAAACAACAACAAAAAAAACATTTGAAAATGATTTCTTGAAACTACCTGATAAATAAACTAATAAAACAAAATGGTACAAATAGTGCTGCACACACCACGAACGCAATGACTGTGGCAACTTTAACATTTGAAAGGATACTATGACAAAGTTACTGCTTTCCTTATTCAAATTCAAACTGATTTTTTTTTCATGAATATATAATTGACCTGATGAAAGAAAGCTGTATCTTCCACTTGGAAAATTATGAGCTGAAAAACAGGCTTTAATACGACTATATTTATATATAAACTAATGTGAGGCAATAATAATTGGCTCAAATAAAG
>JAFVLL020022567.1:115539-169285 GCA_021397915.2 Tor tambroides
TATGTGTGTGTATGTGTGTATATGTGTAAACATTTGAAGTGGATCAAAACCTTTCATCAAAGTTGTTCTAAAACCAAAATGCGTTCTTGTCTTAGGACAACTTTGATGAACTTTTTTGATCCACTTCAAATGTTGACTACTGTATATATACACACACATAGAAATAAATACACACACACATATACATTATACACACACATACATACATACATACACACACACATTAGGGCTGGTAATTTAACGCTTTAATTAGATTAATTAATTGCGGTGAAAAATAATGCATTAAAATTAACGCATTTAATGCACTTGCCCCGCCCCAGACCGGATCATCTGACATTTCATACAGCTGATTGATGATGAATGTGAGGCAGGGCAACAGCTCACTGCGTGATGGAGCCTAGAGAATGTAGCTAGAACGTCCCTAAAATTCAAGATATGGGGCAAAAATGCCCGTTTGAGTTTGTCTCATATTTACATCATATAGCCTAGTTAAGCAATATCACATGAGCAATAGGCAAAGTGCAATATCACACGAGTGCAAATGTGATACTGATCTTATACAACAGTTCAGTAAGTAAAAAGTTAATATTGTGTAATTTTAGACACAATGTTGTCTGTTTTGCTCAATTTTGCCAACGAAAATATAAAGACAAAGCAGAACTGTTCGTCTCCGAGCAAAACACAGTGGTATTTCATTTCTTAATGCATGTTTTGAACGAACTGGGTGAACCATTTGGCGCGCTGAACCATTGGTCATAGGCATGTTGGATTTGAAGCGGCGCTGCACAGATCGATCGGTGTATGACATCAAAGTACTGCTTTTAGTTTTAGTTTATTATTAGAGTATCATTTCATTAAAGAAATAATTTCATATTTCCATAGTAATAATAATAATAATAATAATATTAATAAAATAAATTACTAAAAGTATAGTTCACCCACCCAAAATGACAACTGTATCATCATTTACTCACCCTCATGGTCCAGAAGAGTAGTATATGTAATAAATTTTATCAAACAAAATATTTCTTGCTGAAGCTACTTTTTGTAATGTCTGTTTGATGCTTTACACAACAATGACTTTAAATGATCTTTTGGGAGTAATTTCTCAGCCAAATTTGATGTGCGATTAATTTGCGATTAATTAGATTAATTAATTGCCACATCATGCAATTAATTAGATAAAAAAATTTAATCGCTTACCAGCGATATATGTTAGGGTTGGTAAGCGATTAAAATTTTTAACGACTGTATTTGACTGTACCAATATTTTGACTACTGTTCAAAATATCGGTACAGTCAAATACAGTTGTTTCATTCAACTTTCATTCAGCATTTATAGTGTTACGAAAGATTTCAAATAATGCTGTTTCTACTCATCAGATAATGTAAAATGTATCATGGCTTCCACATAAAGTAGCACAACTTTAGCACTGATAAGAAATGTTTCTTGTAGTAATGGCTGCTGAAAATGCGGCTCTACCATCACAGGAATAAATTACATTTTAAATTATATTAAGTATAAAAAAAAAGTTACTTTAAATTGTAATAATATTTCACAATGTTACGTTTTTTTGCTGTATTTTTGATCAAATAAATGCAGCTTTGGTGAGCAAAAGAGACTTCTTTCAGAAATATTTTCAAACTCACAAATTACCTTAATTCCTATATCAATACAAAAAACAAATCTGTTCTTAAAAACAATCTTTGTTTACCTAAAGCATAACAAAATGTTTTTTATTTTTTTATTTAAGGGGTGAAACATGACAGAACTTTTAACAGATTTCATGAGATTCACTTGTCATGTTATGGCCTCTCTCTTAATCATGGCTTTAGTGATGGTGGTAGTTTTGGGACACTCCATAATAAACTGCACAGTGAGTGCTCTTGTCTTGCAGGTGGACACTTACCTCTCTCTCTAGGTAGCTAGTTAAAACATCAGTCTCATTCAAAAGTGTGACGTTGCATTTTCCTCTGTAAAAAAAAAAAAACAATAAGCCAAAACATGCACTGTATAAACAGGACGTTATCACTACAAATCAAATGCCTTATATATAGAGCCCAAGTCTGGGCTCTGATGGGATTATACCATTCAATCCAGAGATGTTTGTGTCTGTAAGCACTGTGAGTGTATTTACCGTATGTGTGTGGCAGGGAGAGACTCAAACTGTCGAGACAGGAACAGTTCTCTGTGCTTGAGCTGGTGTTTCTGCTGTTCTGACGTTGAAGGCTGCTTGGACTCCTCTTCAAAGTCACCTAAAATACACACATACGCAAACATATGAGTGTGATGCTAATGGCCTTAATTAGTTCTGATGTGAACCAGCTTCCTCTCAGAACACACACAGACCAAATCTTGAGTTTACGCATCACTTTAGGTAATTAGTAATGGTTGTAATCAATTTCACACTCATTCAGATACAAGTAACCTAAATATCCTTCATGAGATCTGTTGACTTGTGAGGGAAGTAAACGATTATGATGCAGGTCCAACAAAAAATTACTTGAACTGAATGCATTTCAAAACATTACTTTTGACTTTAACACCAATTTGCAATGACAACGGAGACATTTCTTAAAAAGATGCTCGTGTGAGGTGAGGAGACTTGGCAGGACTTTATCAGTCGATCTGACCGGACTCCACCCCTGCACAGAGCCGAAGGAAACCCTGTCAATGAAGAGGGCGGGATATCAAACCACACCCCTTCCCATTAACCCCTCCTGCCACCCCAGTGGCCCTGCCCCCTCCTTTCTCTCCCCTTGGCCAATGCGTCCCTGCCAGCTTTACTGGGAAACCCTGTGCAATAAACCTGAGGCGCCCATCCCCCCATTGAGCAACAACCCCCCCATGCACAAGTACGCATTAAAAAAAAAAAAAATGCCACAAGCTCTCTTTCACACATGCACAAGCAGACGAGCACTCAAGACACATGTACGACAAATCCATCATAACTGCACACTCTCAGAGCCAAACACGCACACATATACATGCGTTTATAAACACTTTCATTCCTTGACAAAGACAGCAGCCAGACAGTGTTAACCTAATGTTAACCCTTTGAGCACCGTGGCCCGGTGGGTCCCATGAAGGCTCTTTTGTTCTGAGAGCACAGGGCGGATGGCAGCTGAGGATAAGCACAGAGGAGCCCATTCAGGAGAGGGGGGGTTTGAAGGAGGAAGATGGGCAGAAGGTAGAGAAGGGAGGAGGTGATGTAAATGGGAGCCCTGATCTTGTGTAACAGGACAGTGCTGGTGCTGTAGAGTGCCACGACATAAAGAGGAGGATACGTTCAGTAGTAAACGGGCGGCCAAGCAAACATTGACCTCTCATGACTGCAAAGGATTTGAGCGCCAACTCCAACCCATGTCAATGCAACCTCCTCAACTCAAACCTGACCCTATTTTGGAATGGTTAGGTAATGCAGTACACTGACAATTACAACATGTTTACAGCAATTCACATACACAAAATTTACATATAAATGAACCACTACCTCAGGCACGTAGGTGAGATAAAAAATATTTTAGACATGTTGGATGTTTGCAGCTGTGTTATACAAATAATTAGGGATGTGCAATGCTACACATTTTTAAAATCAACTAGTCAGTGGGTTGTCTGAATGACTAATCAGCTAGTCGGTCTCAAAGCAACCCTATCAGATTCATTTCTCATAGGGCGCTCGCATAGGACGTTAAAAATGGAGCACAACAGAGGGAATCGGTTTCCAGATATTTTTCGATGTTGAGTTTATTAATGAGAATTTGCACCACTCATTGTGTGGTGCAATGGACAAAGACAATTATCCGTATGTGTGAAGAACAACAACAGCGTGAACTGAATCCAAGAACTCAAGTTCTTTCAACAGGACAATTGACAGATACTCAAATATATCTCATATAAGGCTGAACATCTATAACATTTTATTGCACAAAACCAACATAGTCCTCGAAGAAGAAAAAAAAAAGGATGTGATGATTACACTTAATGCCTGAAACACTACTTAAACCAGGTGATATAAAGTCTAGCAGTAAATGTCTCAAATTACTAGTATTTCAAAATTTCAAGTTAATAAAAACCTTTAAAAAAAAATAAATAAATTAAAAAAAAAAATCACTAAAGCTTCAATTGCTTTACTAGTCGACCATCCTGTCCATTCCTAATTATAATGGAAGTGATCTAGATTTGTGGCTTGTGTAGACTGGTGTCCCTCAGCTAAATCCTTCTGTTTTGACCTGTCGGCACCTGTACCTGCATAGAAATCTCTAGATGGAAAATGCATGCAATTAAAAACATTTGTAGAATGCACTGCCCTTTGAGTGTTTATTTAGCAAATAAGTAAATATTTCAGATAATTAGTTGACACTCTCAACCATCAATACAAAAGACTAGTACTACTCCACTGAGACATTTTACCATAAATTAGGCATGAAATAAAAGCCTGTTAATTCTGCAATCTCACATGAGTGACAGGTTACTGTTATTGTCCTTACACTGGTGTACATATAATGTTATGTGACAGAGGAAATTTTAGATTAAAGGGGTCATCAGATGCAAAATTCACTTTTACATGGTGTTTGAACATAAATGTTTGTTGGCAGTGTGTGTACACATCCACCCTATAATGATAAAAATACACCCAGTGCTTTTTTTTTTTTTTAAATTCCCCAAAATAATAACCCCTTTCTCAGATCAAGCCATTCACAGATTCTGGCCTGATGTACGTCACACAGACAAAGGCACACAGCTCCGCCCTGAGTGAGCTGTCATCAGTCCGCCATTGTTTCAACGCTGGAGCAGATGTAGGCAAGAATCCCTCCTAAGTGATCGAGGTGTTTTATTGTTGGATGTAATAATGAACATAGCAGTCGTCATTCACTCCTGACATCTGAGCCGCTGAAGATTATGTTTGTTTTTGAAGGGAATGCCCCACCCCCCAGGTCTGATCCAGCTTCACCTCCAGAAGAAGTGATTAGAAGGTTTTTCTTCTTTGCAATCTTTGCAAATCACTTTTCCTAATAATGTGCTAGTTAGCAAGTTCTGCAACGAATGCGGCTAAAGTTTACAGTCTAATAAGAATGGCTCGTCGCCCCACGGAAGAGAGGGGCAGGGTGAGCAGGGCTCATTATCATTTAAAGGGACATGCACCGAAACGGCTCGCTGTGAACAGAGCTGTTTTTGACAAGGTAAAAGGGGTGTTGTTTTTACACTACCATTGAGAAATTTTAATCAAAGTATGTTATGGACTTTTCATGAAGACCCTAAAGAATCATATCAACTTATGGAAAATGGGCATCCGATGTCCCCTTTAAAGATTATGAGGGCACATGAATTAGAAAAAAAAAGAAGAAAAAAAAAAAAGAACTGTCAGTTTTGATTTCATGATCAGTTTAAATCTGTTCAACATAATTCCACAGATTTTCCCTCCAACTCAGAGTAGAATGTAAATTCTCATAATTTCATAGAGAAATATGATCAACAAAAATCTTAGGATTTTCTTTCTGACATCTGCTTCTACATTCTGATTGAAGACTTCAACTACATAAAATGCAAGGTCATATAATATGCAACTTAATTATAAATGGATTGATCCTTTTTGGTGCATTAAATGCTGTTCCCAATGCCTTTTAAAGCTGAAAATCCTAGTTGGTGTTTTACAGCAAATAGTACAGCTACATAGTGACACCGTATCTTTATCTTAAACGTGATGAAGAGGCGTGAATTGGAGGAGACTGAAACAGTTAGGTACTCACTTGCATTGCTATCGGCCAGAGTGTTCAGGTTGGCGGATATATCTCTCCGCCTGAAGAGACAGACCACCTTGGCTTCTACATTTCCATTGGCAGTCTTGGGGAGACATGCAAAGAGAAACAGTGTGAGACAGACCATTCACAAAAAAAGATCACACATAGTCATTTTCTCTATACAGTGTGTAAAGTGCTTTAAGTGCTCTTACTGTCTTCATGTCATGTACTTGTAAAAACCCACAATTTAAGTATAACTTTTCAAGTAAAACTTGAACTGAATGATACTGCCTATGATTTACATGCAAGTGCACCAATATTTAAGCTGCCAAGTAAAAAGTTGGGAGCCCTATTAATAACTAAATTTCTACTCATTTTCCAGCATTGAAAATTAACCACTCTACATGGAAATGAAAACCACATCTTCCTCATTAATGCAACACAGTGTGGGTTAGTGTTGTGTATATTCAAGACAGCACTGAATTCTGACTAACACGTATACATATTGAACACACACACCACTTCTATTAGTTTACCCATCCTGCTGAGCTTCATAGCCCTTCAAAATGAGGTTACATAAAGTATTTTAATCCCTGCTCCAGGAAACATGCCTGTGTCATTCTCAGCATTATGTAAGTCTCTTTCAGCTGGATCTTCATCTCAAACAGCCCAGTGTGAATCAGTAGACAACAGCATGATGGCTGAGCATTAGCAATGCACAACAGAGGGGAGCAGGTGACAGAGACAGTCTGTTATGCTGCCATGAGTGACAATGCATAAGCAGAGAGCTGGCATATGTCAATCATCCATGTTCAGTGTAATGTTCAAATCTCTGCACATGCAATTGATGTATGATAAATGATTGGTGGACATCAAAAGCCCCAACCAATCACAGTTAGTCTGACTCTAGGCTGTAAGAACAGTGCCAGTGACACACCAGATTCATTATATATGCTGATATATTGGCATTATAAGTCATACTGGTCAAAAACAGCTCACAGCCAAATAAACAAAAGACAACAACAACAACAACAAAAAAAAATCCTGCATGCATCAAAAAAAAGAAGGAAGTATGATACTTTGTATCAAAAAATTATGACAGAATATAATATAACGTTCCAACCTCACCTTGTTGAGTTCTTCTATTCGGCGAATCAGATACGGGTTACTGGAGGAATTTTCAAAATACACATAATCTGTAGTAGACAAAAAAAAAAAATTATAAATACTTACAGATTTATGTGTGTGTGTAAAAATTGTAAAAATATGTTCATATACGTGTGTGTGTGTGTGTGTATATATGTAACACATTTACACACACATGTATATGAACATATTTTACACACACACACACACACACACACACGTATATATACATAAACACAAACATTTTCTATATAAAATGTATATGTTAAATACCAAACACTATAAAGACTGGTTTAATGAAATTTGGATTTTGTGAACAAACTCTAAAATCTATTCATAATCAACAGAGCTACACCAATATTACAAATCTGGACATACCAAAATACCATTTTGACTAAATTAAACATTAAACAATAAAAAATTAAAATAAAATCAATTATTTTAAATGCATTTAGTCACAACATTATAATATACAGTGTGAAAATGGCTACTAATTTTTTACAGTAGCTAAAGATTGCATTTAATTGCAATTTTAAATTGAGGTTTTTAAACATTAACTTTAAGTGAACAGATTATAAGAAACGTAATAAAAATGGGAAAATAAGCATGCACAAAATACCCAATATCGATCAAAGTTGGGAAAAAAAAATCAGCTGATAAATTATATGGTACCAATATAATGTGCATCCTTATTGATCAGTGCTGAAACAGGGGGTCAGTAACACTTGATCAATAGTAACATTCAGAATCTAAGCAGTACTGTATTCAAATCCAAAGGTGTGTAGAAAAAATATGAAGTCCATCACTAAACACACGAACAATCAAATCATTTATATTATTGTGCAGAAGTTCCATAATGCAAACCATATATGTGGTGACATGGGTCATTGGTATGGGTCAATATCGAGAGAACATACGATGAGGCACGGTCAACAATGTGTACACAGAACACATCACTTCAGTTATGTAATCACTCTCTCTTCTGGTCTGGGCTGGCCAGCTCTGGACATTCTGGTAGACGTTGATCTTTGATCGGACTAACGCATTCTGTTCTCGCCTCTGCTCGGCCATGTTCTTAAGCCGTGCCACAAGGGATAAATCAAAATGGAGGTCTCTCTCCCAAGTTCATGAGCTTCATCAATCAGAGAGACGGTGAAGAGAGGCTGGGCCGCATAGATCAATAATTTCCCTCAAGGAGAAAAAGGGTCTAGCCATCTGCTCTTCAAGCAGGGATGTGCTGTATTGTTAACTCATGGCATCTGGTGTTCAGAGACACCTGAAATCCACTGAGGCTTCGAGATACTGACAGGGACAAAAATAGCAGACCAACTAAACTTAAAGGTGAAATGTGTAATTTCTGCATTGCTAGCCTCTCTAAACACAATGTATGAGAAGTTTCCTGAACAATCCTCTGGATAAATAGAGCCAGTCCCTTCTCAAACTCATATCAATTCAGCCAGTATTGCTGTCTTGGGCTAGTCGACATGCTCAAACAAACCAGAAATGTCTATAAGCGTTTATACTTTTTGAGGGAAAAATACCTACAAATGGCTTGCTTTGTCATCACTAAGGCTGGGTTTAAAAAAAAAATAATTTTCAGGTTAATCATGATAATCATTTGAACATTTTAAGAGGCTCATTCTGTGAATAGACAGTGCAAATGCTGGTTTCCAAATATTTCAGTGAATTCTGAATCCATATTCTATGGATCCCCACATATGACATGCAGGAAAAAAGACAATTATATTTTTGTCTGCATATCATGTTTGTGGCTCCATAATATTGCAAAACAAATGTAAGTGCAAAATGAGTGGCATTTTAAATCCTCATTTGTTATCATTAATAATATACATTACATTCCTGTAGCTCAAACAGTAGAGCATGGCCAGCAACACCAAGGTCTTGTGTTTGATTCCCAGGGAACACATGATGCATGAACTGATAAAATGTACAACTCGTTTTGAACTCAATGTAAGTCGATTTGGATAAAAGTATCTGCTCTGTTCTAGATCCCTGTATAGGAACTTGCCATTTAAAAACCCCATAACGGTCGACAACTAGTGTAAAGCATTACAAAATGCAGTTTTAAATGCAGTCAGTGTGTTTTTTAAAATGAAACATCTGTCTGGCAGTATATGCACATACAGAGCAGGATGCTCATTTAACAGACCACACAATGTCACCTGATATATACATTTGCCCACATGCGTGCAAGCAGCACTTCCTATCTGCATCACTAGACAAGTATCCTCTTTGCGTCTTCATTAGAGGTCTCAATTAACACCCAGTGAAAAACATGTAAGCTTCACTGAACCAAAACCATCTCAATTATAGTGCTGGTGGTATGAAACACACTTCAATTCTCTCTTGCTGACAAAATGTGATTGCACTTGCCTTGTTTGAACTTAATGCACCACAAAAGAAAGGACAAGCCCTCATCCTTTAGCATGTTTAGCATTCATGTTTGTTCAAAGAGTAGTGATGAAGATATAATGAGGGAAATCAAATCACATGAAAACCATGCTACCTTTTACAGTGAGTTCTTCAAGTGAATCTTCATTACCCACTTTGCTCCAAAACTCCCTATTTTACAATGAAAGAACAATCTGATTTTACACATAGCCCTGTTTGAAACATGCATGCCGTGAGAATTTACTGACATGGCACATTTCATATTGCATCACAAGGATACAGCTCTCACTGCACTTCGCATCTGGGTTGTTACAGTAACATTTGCAACAGTAAACTATTGAACACTGTGTCATGTTTGCATAGTAGGAGAGCGACATTCAAACCGAGAGTTCAGAGAGCACAAGCGACCGGGACAAAACTGATATCTCTAGTGGTCTACCAATATGGACATTTAAAACCCATTGCCAATAAAAACATCTAGACTGTGTATGAGAGAGCTGACAGGTATATAAAGCCTATATATATATACAATTTAATGACTGCAAATGAGAGAAAAAATCTGAAATTAAAAATTATTTTATTATTTTACACATTTAAAATGCACTACAAAAGACTGTTGGTTAGTTGTGTTTTAACACCATGCCAGCTCCCTTGGCTGTTTGAAATAGTATAAAAGAGCAATTTTTTTAAAAGAGCAGGGGAAGTCATGGCCTAATGGTTAGAGAGTCGGACTCGTAATCGAAAGGTTGCGAGTTCGAGTCTCGGGCCGGCGACTCAATACCACGACTGAGGTGCCCTTGAGCAAGGCACCGAACCCCTAATTGCTCCCCGGGTGCTGGAGCAATGGCTGCCCACTGCTCTGGGTGTGTGTTCACGGTGTGTGTGTGTGCATTTGTTCACTACTCACTGTTGTGTGTGTGCACTTGGATGGGTTAAACGCAGAGCACCAATTTCAAGTATGGGTCACCATACTTGACAATACGTCACGACTTTCACTTTTGACTTTAAAAGCCTCAGGTTTTTAAAGTCTGCTTTAGACAGAAATTCTAAAATAGATTTAGGATTAATTCTGTTTAGAATTTTTTCTAGAGTGTCCTCGGAGTAATATAATTTCATAAAAGAACTTAAGCCAACACAATTTAATAAAATGTGTTTAAGAGATAATGGACTCTGGCAAGAGGAGCATATCAGATTATCTTCACTTCATATTAAGAACTTGTCCTATGTCCTATTCGGCATTGTGCATATATGATCAGATATACAAATAATGGAAACAGAAACCATTTATTATCCATTGACAAGGTCTGAATGTGAGGTAGCAGTCTATTATAAGAGAGTGGTGGACTTTAAATGGACTAAATGAA
This sequence comes from Tor tambroides, assembly GCA_021397915.2. Classification (NCBI taxonomy): domain Eukaryota; kingdom Metazoa; phylum Chordata; class Actinopteri; order Cypriniformes; family Cyprinidae; genus Tor; species Tor tambroides. Next base: position 126,204 of record JAFVLL020022567.1, read on the forward strand.
TGAAAAAGGAGGTCTCAGAAGGTCAAGTTATGGTATTTTAATTAGTGCTGTCAAATGATTAATCGCAATTAATCGCATCCAAAATAAAAGTTTTGCTTACACAATATGTGTATTGCGTATATTTATTATGCATATATAAATACACACATACAGCATATTTTGAAAATATTTACGTATATATTTACATGTAATATACATTTATATCAAATATATTTAATATATAAACAACATTTTCTTAAATATATACATGCATGTGTTTGTATTGATATATACAAATATAATGTAAACAAAAACTTATTTTGGATGCGATTAATTGTTTAACAGCACTAATTTTAATTAAAGATTTCAAATGAAATTTTTTTTTTTTTTTTTTACATTTAAACATGCTCAGATGAATCATTAAAAATAATCAATCTAGAAAACAGAATTTTCAAGCAGATACAGATACAGCAGAAGAGACAGTTATTGGTAGATACCAGTTTTCTCAAAATGGCCAAATATCGACTAATAATACAGCCTGGCCAATATATCAGTCTAGCACTACTCAGCAGATATTGGCTGATATGTCGGCCTGTCACTAATGCATTCTAGGAAGCTCAATGACAAAAACACACTCTGATCAAATAGGTAAACCGAAAACAGAGTGAGGCGACAGCATTTAGTCATAAAGCTTCAGATCACAGAGGTAAAATGTAGGGATGCAAGAGCTTGGGGCCAGAATAGGAGGTCAAGTTCAATGACCTAAACCTGCACCTCCCAAAACACTAGCGAACAGTGCACTAAAATGCATGCCAGTATCTATGAAAAACCATCATTACAATACAATCCTACATAGTATGACAGCCAGCATCTTAATTGTATATAACATTTAAAACGAGCAGATGCAGACTTCGCCTTCCTCTGAACCTAGTCTTGAGTCATAAACTCTAATACGTTTTGACAAGCGTGTAATAAGTGAGTTTTTCCTCCAGAACTTCCCATCAAACCCTGCCTGTTCAATCTGCAACTGCAATAAAGCAATCAGCTGCATCTGCTAAAGCAACACAGCCTGATTGCCGTGACCTATTTACGGCCGATTCCCGGATTTAAGAAAATAAAAGCACTATAATGTGCATGGTCACCATGTCATGCTGCAGGCAATGATGCTAACGCACATACAATACTATTATAAGGTAAACTGCATTACAATTCACAGTGAGGAGCATCTCGCTGACAAAAGATGCTCATACATGACACTGTACAGTGTCTGATGGGTATATGCATATACTAAAAACTGCATTTGGATTAGATGCAACTATGCTATCATATTACATCTGCACATGCATGAGCACAGAAATTATTCACGGCCCATAAATAAACTTACAGTTGAAGCTACTGAACTTTTTTTTTTTTTTTTTTTTTTTTAATTATTATTGCCCTTTCTTTTTGGGTTGACATTAAAAATGGACATAACAAAAAATAAATAAAAAAAACAACACTAAATTCAGAACCTTATGACATTTTACTTTAATTGCAAAACCTATATATTTTTTGAAAAACATAACATTATTTTTTGGCAGATTTCTATTCACAAGACAAAAATAACAAACAAAACCCTCATGTATTACCTTTTGTAAAACTTATTTCACAATGGACTATGAAACCCTTTCAAACACGAGAATTTTTAAATTTATGTAACTATAAATATTGCATTTTTATTTTACTTGGTTTATTCTTTATTTTTACATATTTGTTGTCTTTGCATTTTTATTGTTGCTCTTCTTAATCCTTATTTCACATATTCTGAACTGTACAATGCTTTATATTTGCCTAGTTCTTTTTTGCACAGTATATGACTGAGATTAAATATAACAAATAAATAAATGAACTTATAGTGCCACTTATGAGCTAACTTAAGTCGTTTTCCTGTTCTGGACCATTCATTGAACTCTAAATCTAGGTTCACCAAGTTCAAAATGTCTAAATGACCAAATATCCGTAAAAACAAACAATTGTTTGACCATGTTCCTTTTCAAAACAGGTGACAAAAGCGAAAGTCTTTGCATCCCGTTCCGTGAGACTCCCTATAATTGAGCTGTCAAAAGTTTGACAGAATGCCACAGTTCAGGCAACGTGTACGACAAAAACTTGAATGAAAGTCGAAAAAGTGAGTAAAAAAGCACCGTAAGTGAATAAACTAACGGAAGGGTTCCCTCGTAATTAGCTGATTTGCTTGCGGCGGCTAATTACTTAAAGAAGCAAAACTAAGAACACAAAAAAAAAAAGAGTTTGCGACCCAATGCAAGTTTTCACATCCACGTGAATTTGAAAGTTGGGTTAAATGCATATATAAATAATTAATTTTGAGTTAACCCAAATGCAGCCGTAAAGAAACTAGCCTAGCTCGCTTAGCAACGGGATTCCGCTCATTGTAACTAACGCGGAAACAGCCGCTCGCGCTAATGCTAATGCTAACCCCCGCGAGCCTGCTGCTAGTGTTAGCCTTCACAATAATACTCACCTCCAACGCGGTACATGTTGGCCGCCATTCTCTCACGCCCCTAAACAAACACAATAATCGCGGATTCTCTCGTTGTGTGGATAAAAATGTGTATCCAAAAGTGCTGCTGGTTCTTTATATCCTCGCGTGTACTGGCGTACTTCCCCCCGTTGCGAGACAAAGCCGGGACCCGGCACGGCGCTGCCGCTCTGGCGGGTAAAAGTTTAAAGTTTCCGCTACAATGTTTCTCCGGATGGTAAAAAAATCGCGTCTTTGTTTCGGCGCTGCGATAAAACTCCCATCGAAACCCCTTCCAGACATTCACACTTCACACGAGCCCTTGATAGCCAGCCTGTCTCTCTCTTTCTCTCTCTCTCACTCCACTCTTCCTCCCATCCTCCGCTCCCTGCTTCATCCTCCTCTTCTTCACCTCCGCTCTGTTTCGCGCACACACACATACAGGCGCGCATGCACGCAACCCCTTCTCCAACGTCATCTTCGGAAGCTCATAGCGTCACTTAGAATTCGACAAACTCCCGGGAAACAGAAACAGCTCCGGTAAATAATTACTTTTAAAAAATCAAAAGAGATTATATAAAATATATATATATATATATATATATATATATATATATATATATATATATATATATATTTTAAAGAGCAGCATGCGGTTATTATGGATTTATTTTAAGGCACCAAGTTTATATGGAAGGGCTTATCCTACTTTAGAAATCAAAATTGAATATCATTGATTATTAATTATTAGAACGAATTTTGCATGTACATATATGGATACGTATACATAAATACTGCATAATAAGGATATCAAACTCATTAATCGTTGAATGGCGTTTTTCTTTTTTCATGATTTATTGTAATTCACAGGTGTACATTGTTATTCTGAAAACAACAAATAAAAAAACAGAAACTTGAACTTTTAAAAATAAAAATAATTTTAATTAAATTTTAAAATGAAAAGCAGCACCATGAGACTACTGTGCTTTTTTTTAAAAAAATTTGTAATCAATTGTCAAACAAACAAACAAATAAATAAATTTGCATACACCTTAAGACCTATTAAAGGTTAATTTAATTAAGTTTAAACTAAAAATGAAATTTCTCATATTTTATGCAGGTATATGATAGCCAATCGTCCAAACTATCAGAAATCTTCACTTACGAACATAACGTAGAATCAGGTTAGGATAGTGAAAAGTGGTGCAATACCTCCCTCTATAGACTTACAGACAGCAACGCAATCCGTCATTAAAAAAGCCTTGCTCCTATTGTCCTCTAGGTGGCGTTTCGTAATACTAAAACCATTAAAACAGTTACTATATGAAACTGAAAGCACACACAGACAAAACCATTCTTATTTTAAAATGTATTTATTTGATTAAAAATAACAAAATTTCACATTGTTTAACGAGCCGTAAAAGCTGACTTGATCCATAAAAGACAAGCCTTTTGGAAGCTTTTGGACAGAGGACATGTTCCTGATAGCAAATAAAGCATTGATTATCCTGCTGCCCATAACACAATGCTTCGCAGAGACATGATTTAAGGTTAATAATGTAATGTCAGACAGTTATGCATATAGTATTTAATGACCGGAAAAACAGTAGATGATTAAAATATGCATATGAAAAGCAATATGAAGTAAACAAGCGCATGTAAACTTGAAATACACTGAGTAAAGCATGATACATGTAAAAACTAGAGATTAATTTCATTTGATACATCCTCGTCTCGTGATGTGTTGAAATGACAGAAATTTCACAAATTTTTTTTTTATGCCAAAAGTGTGAAACTCACAAAAACTGTCAAGGCCCTAAAATTAAAAATTTATCATTATTTTATTTTATTTTTTTTTTTTGCATTAAGAAAATAAACATGTTTAGGACCACCACAATTTTTTTTAGACTTTTCATAATTTATTATTATTTTTTCCTTCTGACTTTGGAATGAAATAATACATTTCTTTAAAAAAAAAAAAAAAAAAAAAAAGCAAATTTCAGACAATATTTTTTTTTTGGCCATGTCAGTTCATGAAGAAATGTAGGTAGTGAACAGCTATGCATTATTTACGACTTCTCAATGGTAAAACAACACTGTGACGTGTTTCACAAAAGCTGGCATAACCTTCCAAATGCCTCATGTCACAGCAGATTGTGCAATGAGATATTTCCTCGTTTCATTTCCTAGAATATCTTCAAGCCTGTTTCTTTTCTTGGTATTTCTGATATATGTCTCTCTATGTTCCATTCACTGGAGAGCTAGAGGAAGAGCAGACAGAAGAGGAAGAAGCTAGATGTTCCTTGGAATGGTCTCCAGTCCCCGTCCCTTTAACTCGCCACTGGAAGATGCAGGTGTCCTTCCCGCCCATTGACAGAAGGTGACTATCATTATGTGTGAATCGAACGTTGGTCACATGACTGCCATGGCCCTCGTACTTATAACTTGGAGCCTGCCAGAGAATAAATAGGGAATAAATTATTAATGTCTTGCAGTATAAACAAACACTTTTTCTGACATATTACCTAGAGTAAATATGTGAATTATTAATCGGCATACAATATATACTACATCTGGCCTGTTATATCAAACTTTAATGCATTGTTAAGCATACTGAGTCTAATGAGATTTATTGTTTAATTTTATTTCTAGTCTAAAATGATAATATCTTTGACTCACAATAAATACATCAGGGAGTGACTGACCTTTGGTTTGGGACATGGATACTGGAACAAATGAACCTTACAGAAGTCATCGGCCACTGCCACCATACTCTCACTGTGTGATCGACACAAGGCATTGATGTCTGTCCCATCTGATCCCTCGAGCCACACACCTAGACAGCATTACAGTTTAGAAAGACAGTCAACATACACTTACATATGCTTTCAATTCACAGGACTTTGGGGACTCACAACATTAATGCATTTATGAATTAATAATAATAATTAATATTAATAAATATGATCTAACACATACACACACTTTGATTTTCAAAAAACAAAACATTTTAATATTTTTAGCAACAGTTTTAAATTTATTTGATTTTTAACTAATGCACATTTTCTAAATAAAATATGAGTGGCGCTTGCCCATGCAAAACTTCTAAGTGGTCTTCTGTTTTTATAACATCAGCATTGATTATTAAAGAAGCACAGAGTTGATTTTGGACTTTATTAAAATTAGAAGAGTGTATGGTGTGAATGTGCAAATAAAAAATGAACAAATACAAAAAAAAAACCGGTCGGCGTAAAGTGAGTCCATCTCCACTCTTATTCTGGTTTATAGATATGGCTCAATGTGCTGCTTGCCTTAGCAAGAACCACTAATACCTAAAATCTCTTTAAAAAAAAAAAAGATTTTCTCTCACCCATGACATGGAATCCAAGCACACAGGTATAGGACGCCCACTCTCGATCTTTACTCTCAAACCGGTTCCTCAACAGCTTGCAGCCACTTGCGACATCCCCTTTGTCCAACATAAATGTTCAAATGCATTATCATTTTTATTACTCATTGTCTTCTTGGAATATGTTTCTGTGTCGTGAACTCAAGCGTGCAGCCTTACAGTATAGAATTTCATAATCTCCAGAGTTGGACATGATATATTTTCCATCTTTGGACCAGTCGAGGTGAGTAATGAAACTGGAGTGCCCCTGTAGTGTTACATACAGGGAATGAATTTTATCTGCACAACTCATTGTGCTTTTTAACACAAACAGACCGCTATAAAACATTACACACAACAAACCACCATAAAACAGTTTGACATCTTGGAGTATTTGACCCAAATGCTTTGCTTACTGTGCACTTTCCGAATCGTGTATAGCGCCGGCCACCCTCAGTGACGTTGTAAATGTAGATGAAGTTGTCATGGGAACCAACTGCCAAAAAGCTGCCATCTGTGTTTTGGTAAGCAGTAAAATATAGGTTATCGACTATAAACAGGCTTGCAGAACAATCTGCATGCAGTGAAATCTGCCACATTGAAATGCATGCATGTGCCACAAACAAGCTATCAGTTTTACATTTACTAATAAATGTAATAAAGTTCATTTTCAGAAAAAGTGTAGTTCTGTTTTATACTGTGCCCTTTATTATAGTGATTTTGTTGACTTCTGACCTGGTGAGTATCTCATTACGGACAGCTGCTCATTGCCATCAGTCAGGTCTGACACCACTTCTTTGGTTTGCAGATCCAGTACAACCCATCTATATAGGTAAGTGGTTAAAAACCATCATAAAGCCATTAAAAAGGGAACATTTCACTATAAAAAGCTTGCTATAAAACTGAAGTGGTAATTGTTATCAGCTGTGTTGTAAATGTTTTACCTTCCAGTACTCAGTCCAACAGAGACAACAGCTCCATTTAGGCTGAAATCAGCACACAGACCAGATTCCTAAAAGTGATAAAGTTTAATGTCAAATTCATTGTCACTTTACAGAGTGTTTACAACACTGGTATAAATTTTTAAAGGCGCACCAACATAAAAGTTTAAAAAAGTATTGCCAAATATGTTTAAAATTATGAAAAATCAAATGATTTTTTGTGACATCAGTGGTGTGAAACAAAAACTGTATACTACATACGCTTCCATTCAAAAGTTTGGGGTCAGTAATAATAAATAAATAAATTAATAAATTAATTAAAATAAATAAACCCAAAATTCTGCACTGTAGTGTTAGTGTGTTGAGACCAAGTGAATATGTCTCAGTAACGCCCATATTATCAAATACTTTCAGCTGTGGACTTCTGCTCTATTCCAAGCATATTGCATGATGCAGAATCTATACCAATAGGTGTCAGTATAAAATGTAGTATACAGTGGCACGCACACACAAAAAAACCCCTAGTGCACCTTTAAAACGGTTACAATTTTCTGTGACCTCTCTGACCTCTAGTGTTGTGCACCAGTCCAGTTTGTGGTCCCCTGCATTCCACACACACACCTGACGATCATTTCCACAGGTAAGAAATATGTTCTGAGTGGGGTGTGTGGCCAGACCCCACATTTCATCCACATGACCCTGACAATTCAATACACATTTGCAGTATAAGATCAAAACATTTATTATGCTGAAGCTGCTTTTTAAATGAAATTTATTGAAAAATGTTTTATAAATAAAATGCATTTAAAAAAACTATATTTGCATATAAATCCAATACATTTACCTGTACAATGGCCACAAACCCATCCGAAAATGTTCCTCTTAGGATTGCATTTCGCGTTGTGCCAACGAGCAGTTCCTCTCCATCTACATCTGCAATGGTGCGGACTGCACCAAATTTCTCATGAATCTGGAAGAGCAAAGGCCATTCAAGACATTTTTGATTCATAAACTCTATAGTTTAATTTACTCACATTGCTGCAAACGCGCAGTTTCAAAGATAACACAGATTCACGTCTGACCTCACACTCTCTTTCAGGTGCCAGGTCTGCGCTCCAGCGGATGATCTTGCGGTCCTTGCCACCACCGCTGAGTATAGCTCCACCCTGCAGGACGCACATAGTGAAAACACTGCCCTCGTGAGCGCGCGTCTGCTTCATGATCTGAAATGTCTCTGCAGGCAGGGAGAGAAGCAAAAAAGTGGCAAAGTGAATTTGAAAAGACGGACAGTATCTATAGTTTTTCAAATACTGTAAATAATAGAGGCTATATTAAAAAAAATAGTTAAAGGTAAAGGAAAAATGATTGTACTTTGATGAAGTTAATAATTCTGGCTGATACTGACAAGCTGATGATTATATCTAAAATGTTACTTAGTAGCATCATATTATTTCTTCCGTATTTTATCATTCAATCACGTGAAACGGATTATTTAATTTTTGATGGAAACCGATACAGTACTGATAAATATTGTGTATCCCTAGTAATACTTAAAATTGAAGTCTATCAGGCAAAAATTAGGAAATCGTTTTGCTTACCCTTTGCTCCTTTTCCTAATGTTTTGATATCAGCAGCTGATTTTCCCCAGGTGAGAATGTTCCCCTCAGAGTCTCCCGTCAAAACATCACCCGTAAGACTGAACACGAAGCACAGGACGAACTTGGGCTTTTTGTATTTCTGTTAATGAAACAATGAACAAAATCACCAACACTAACAAATACTAAACTATGAGTGAATCCATAGCTAAATACATTATGAAGTGGTTCTATCCTATAAAGCTAATTTTAAGGCATATTACAGTAAAAAAAAGTACTTAAAATGATAATTATATACTGATGGTATCACATAGAAATACATAGAAATTAAAAAGTTTGGAGTTTTTAGATTTTTTTAATGTTTTTGAAAGAAGTCAAAAATACATTAAATCATATAATTAAAATATAAATATTATTACATGAAATGTAATAATAAAGCTGAATTTTCAGCATTATTACTCTAGTCTTCAGTGTCACTTGATCCTTCAGAAATCATTCTAATGATGATTTGGTGTTCAAGAAACATTTTTTTTTTTTAATGTTGAAAACAGTTGTGTTTCTTAATTTTATTAAACTGTGATACACTTTTTTCATAATTTTTTAAAATATTCATCTTATATGATAACTTCACTAAAATATGGTAATACCATATTCCATTTTTGTAAGTGAGTTGCTGATAATTCATATAATTTCTTCCTATTTTCATACATGGAAAAGCAAATGATACCACATTTACAGTGGAGGACAGTCAACTTAGTGGCCAAATATAGACTCACTCCAAAGATGCCCTGTTTCTTGGTCAGTGTGCCAGCGCTCATGGTCCAGAAGTAGACGTGGGACTTGCCACAGGAGATGATGTTGTTGGTGTCTGTTGGGCCGAAGTCCACAGCCAAAACTGCCTCATTAGTGCTCTGAAACACACATAGACGCACAGCGTGAAGACATATGGTTTTCCACAGTATATATATGACTATGTGCCAGAGGCCCTGTGTTATTATAGGAGAAAAGCTGCAATTCAACTTCAAACATCCAGTCAATCTTCAGCTACAATAGCAGCTCATGTCAGTTTAATGACAGAAAATGACTGTAATTTTCCTGTGTTATTAAAAGGTGTAATCCAGAAACTGTAAATACATCTTCAAAGCTCTGCAGAAGATAATGTCATTGTTTATGATTTCTAAACTGTTCAGGCTCCTTAACTTTGTACTGGAAACATGTTCTGTGTATTCATCTTCAAGCACTATTGTTTCCAGAATTTCGCCTCAAACATACATCTGAAGGGCTTGTGAAATTTCTGAATGATATTTATCTCACCGCAAACTGACTTTAAAAAAATAAACCAATTCACATTGAGATGAAAATCTAGATGAACTCAGCAAACAGAACTCCCTTGACAAAGCGGCATGCTATTCTAAGTCCAACTACTTCCTAAATCCATTACTGGCAGTACAGCCCAAAAATAAAACATGAGGAAGAAAAATTACTTCACACAAATGGCCGGTTCTTAAAACGCTCGCAATCACTCATACAAATCTACTGTAAAATATTTAGTCGCTCCCATAGCAACCCCGCTCAAACCGCTTGTGCAGAAGAAGGAAGAAACATTTAGGACAAAGGATCCCACAGAGCTAAAAAAAAACCATCCACAATAAAGCTGACGGCTTTACAGAACGCAGGCAGCTGGCTGTAGAGTAAGTCAGAGCTGCTGAAATAATCACTAAGATAATTTATCTTAAGTAAAATCTAGAACTCGGACATGATGGAGGGTCGAACCTGGAGTTTTTATTAGGAAATACTGTGCATGTGCTTGAAAAAATATTGCTAGGCTACTAATCAAGTGAATGTATACTATATCTGTGTAGTTTCATGTAGATATTGTCTGGTAGATAGTATATACCAAACATGCATTTCTCTGTCTGTGTGTGTGTGTGTGTGTGTGTGTGTGTGTGTGTGTGTGAGTGAGTATGTGAACACACCTTAACTTCAACATGCTTTATGTTTTTATTCCAGTCCCACACAGAAAGCATGTGTTCATTGGAATCGTCGATCACACACAGGAATGTCCCAGCATCCTGTAAAAAATAACAATAATAATAATAATAATAATAATAATAATAATAATAAAACACTACCAGTCAAAAGTTTGGAATAATTAGTTTTTAAAATTGTGGAAAGATGTTTCTTATGCTCATCAAGGCTGCAGTTATTTTTATTAAAAGTACATTAAGAACAGTAATAATGTGAAATATTATTACAATTTAAAATAAATGTTTGCTATTTTAATATATTTCAAATTGCAATTTATTTCTGGTATGGCAAATCTGAATTTTCGGCAGCCATTACCACGATCTTTTGTGTGATGCAATCCTTCAGAAATTATTATAATACGCTGATTTGGTGCTTCATATTATTATCAATGTTGAAGAAGTAAAAGTTTATTCAACAGATTATTCAAATAGAAAACTGTTATTTTAAAATTGTGATAATATTTCGCAATATTACTGTTTTTATTTACTGTTTCATTTACTTATTTAACGTTTTCATGTTATTATTATTGTATTTTCGATCACATTTGTGAGCATAGGAGACTTCTTATTCTCTTAATATATATATATATATATATATATATATATATATTTTAATTAAGATGCAGAACTACATAAACATAGGGTATTAGTTAGATCATATGTTAGTCTATGTATTTTTATGCCATGATTCTCCCACAGTTCTGAAAACAAACATTAGACAACCAAACAATGTAATTTACTTGAGTTTCTGACTAAATGTTTTATTTAATGTTATAAATGATATTGTATGTATAAATGTCTAAAATGTTATAAATGAATCTATTTAAAAATATGTATTAAATTAAATAATTAATTAGGCTAGCCTATATAAAAAATCATTTGAAAAAAAAAAATAAAGACTTGTTTCATCCAGAGTTTTTGAAGGAATCTCTTGAATGATTCAGGCATCAAATACATTTAACAGTCGCTGTTTGCCACCTACTGCCATAATGTAACAATCTTTTTTTTTTTTTTTTTTTTTAAGCGTATCATTAGTTCCAAAGGTTAATTAGCCTACTCATTTTGCCACAACATCAGAGTGTATATCCGGTATCGGATTAAAAACATTCATCCCAATACTTTCGTTATTATGTAATGTTTGCAACACAGAAATGTAGCTTACTGTGCAAGTAGACTGTTTGTGAAGCTGTTTCAAACATAAAGCATTTGATGAGGGCTGCTCTCTCTGGATCAGCAGCTGCGTGAAAGCAGGTTTATAAATATTCCGATGTGATGTGATTTCAAAGGTTTAATTGACATTTAGTGGAATCGTCATTTAGGAATACGATAGCGTGTTTGAATCGAAATCGTGATCTTTTAATGAATAAACGTGCATACATATGAGCCTGTTTTTTTTTGTAGCCCATGTCACATTTGAACCAGACCTCAAAAGTGACCCGGGCGGCCCCCCCACTTCCTCGACCCATGGTTTAATACATGTGAACAACAGTCTATTCTGTCTGTCTGCTGTATTTGAACTGGAAAGAATGCAGAATGGGAGGCAATACTTACTGAACTGGAAAACGCTAGGGCTCCGACACCTCGCTCAAATGTGCCGAGGCCGATCTGTTGCAGTGTCACTAGCGTTTTGGAGTCCCAGATGTGCACAAAGGGCTGAAGAGGCTGACAAAGACACATGCGCACACAGAAAGCACATGAAGTTTATTTGTTTGTTTTATTCAAGATTTTCGGTTAACGTTTTTAGGATTGCATAACAGACATTTACACCTAATTTTTCACCATTTTGCCTTCACTGCTTAATTTATTATGCATTTATCATATTTAACATTATCCAAAGCATCTAACAAAAAAACGAACGAGAGCCATTCATAAAATCAACATGATAAATAATATATAAATAAATAATGGAATTAGTAAAATGCTGTATGAAATAGTTTTAATATGTCGCATAGCACGTCACACCACAATTCTGACTTCCCAAAGTATTCAATGTCAAATAACATACCAATTATTTTCCCTGTAAAACTGAAAATACATGATAACATCACATCTTGGTAATCAGTAAAATGTGATTTATTCATGTTAATCTCACCTTGCCATCTTTGTCTACTCCTGCTGTCTGTCCGGATGCTACACGCACCTTGTCTGGGTGGATGGCAAGACTACATGCCAACAAGTAAAAGAAAAAGTAAGAACATAATAATCAGAAAAGAAATTAGGTGCACATCTAAATACGTAACTCTTCAAACTCACCATCTGACGCAGTCTGTGTGTTTCCGATAATGTCTTTGCGTTTGGTTGCTGATATGATACAGAACCACCACACACGCAATAAAATATACTGCTTCTCCAGACTGCAACAGGTAAAGGTTTGCTCGACAGTCCCGTCCCCGGTAACCGTAGCTGAAAATAAAAAGGGTCAAGGAACATTTGCTAATATGTATACATTTTATAAAGGAAATCTAATTCACTTTGTTTAGCAACGTGAGGTAATATAAGCTTTTAAGAAAAAGATGATTGATACGGTTTCCAAAATAACAGAGAGAACAGGTTTTGTTCCAGACTTTGCTTTTTTGGGTATTTGAGAAAGCATAAGTTCTATGCATTGGAAAAATATGTAATATGCTGTCTTTCAATAAGTCAATAGTTAGGGGAACTGTCTACATATTTATCAGCTTAAAAATGAAGGTGACTAAGCATGAAACAGATGTATTTAAAAAAATATAGTGTTTATTTTTGGAATTTTTGAAAAGATTTAAACATGAATATAATTTGAATACACAGCATTCTTTTTCCTCTTTTATTGGAATCAGATTTAAAAAAAAAAAAAAATCTATATATAGATGATAACAGTAAAACATTTAATTACATATATACAAAATATAATCGTTTTATAATAAAACTGCATGTATTTTACAAAATAATGTAGCATATTAAATATAAAAATTGTATATAATGTAATTTATTGTATAATTACTTACAATTAATTTATATGAAAGTAAGTTCATTTATAATTTAATTCATTTTTATTAATTAAAATGTAATTACGGTAATGAAAAAATTCTTTAAAGTGCCCCTATTATGCCTTTTCAAATATTACCTTTCATGAAGTGTATCATGTAGCAGTATGTGAACATAAACTTTCTGCAAAGTTGTGAAGCCGAAAGTGCATGATATATAAAGTTAATATCTATCAAAAAAAATAGTCGGCTAGCAATCGCCTAAACGAGTCGTCAAGAATTCGAATCTTATTCTGTTACGGCTGTACGTCACGAAGTAACACATTTGCATAATGTCCGCCCATGGCTGTCATTCGCGCTGTACGAGGTAGACCAATCACAAAGGACTGCGCCATCTGACCAATCAAAGCAGCGAGTGCTCACGGAAAGGCGGGGTTTAGAGAGACTGATTCTTCGAACTGCTTCGCACGAGTCGTTTAGGAATCATTTAGAAATGAGGTAAAATTAAAGCAATTTTTTGAGAAAACTAAAGTGTTTTTTGACCTTGGATGCATGTAAACCTGTTTTAGGAGACTCATAAAACAATATTAGCAACCTTAAAAATGGCATAATAGGGGCACTTTAAAAAAATAAAGTTAAAAGAATTGTTTTAGGATACACCCAATCCAGATCCAGTTTCTGTGAGGGAAGATCCATTTTCAGCTCCTCGTAGTTTTGAATGTTTGAAGGAATGTACATGGTGATTGGTCGTCCACGGATGAACATCTTGATTGACTGACCTGTGAGCAAAATAAATGGGAGAATGCACAACATGAAAATATGTTTATTGTTGCTAGTTGCAATGAGTACTATAATTTGGATTTGTTAACTTCAAGAATACAATTTATTTAACTTAAAAAATTAAAAATTAATATTTTATACAAAAATATTTTAGGCACCAATTATTTAGAACCAAAACCATAATTGAAACCTACTCTGAGTTCCTCTCCTGGACCCCTGAGATCCTGTTAAAAGAGAAAACGCAAACAAACATTATCTCTGCAGCTGCAAAACACATCAGGAATTCTTGCAACCCAACTGCGCTCCAACTGACTCTACAGGGAGCTCCACTGAGAACACCTCTCTGACTCATCGCTGTCATTGTATGGACCTGACTCTGGTCTGCACTGAGGGGGAAAACTCTGTTTTTAACAGGGCTTTTTAAAAGCAATGAGGCAAGCAAGTCAATCTGTGTGTCTACTGCAATGGAATGACAATAAAAGCAACAGCCAGAAACTAATAATCAAAGTCTGCGTCACAACATCACTGACCTTCGAAGATCTTTTTTATACAATATGGGTTGTTTTGATACAAGAGAAAGTGGGAATATCTCATATTCCTCAGAAGCATCATATGGTTTTAAGATGAAACCATATACGACTCCAGAAGGACCCTTATGCCAATGTTATCAGATGGATGTCGTCCAGGTGACGCCGAAACAACATTCCATAAATGTGTCAGTTTCATCCCCGAAGGAAAAACAACATATGTTTGATGTTGAGCGCAGTCATGATATTTCAAATAAAACCCCACATTTGTTTTTCCCAGCCGTTAAATGCAGGTGAATAAATTATTAAAACGCCACACGCACACAAATGAAACGGCCAAGGCAGTGCTGTGAAAAGGTGGTGTGAATATCTGGCACGCAGGGAAAGGGAAACATACATCCATCATCCTGGACAGAAAACTAGAGTAGTGTGGTTGCATAACCAGCGAGAGTAACTTTCCAGCGTGAGCACAAGCTCTCCTGTGTCTCACTGCTGAAGGAAACCTGCACCTGCACACGCATAATGAATAATCAAACAAATAAATATATAAAGATTAGACATGAGGCCACTAATGGCTTGTTACAGTAATTATAAGTCGGCTGTGCTGAGTAATGCATGCTCATAAATGTTTATATGACAGTGACCTCACTGCACCTCAAAGCATTTAGACAGAATCTCCTCTCTAATCTATTTTTATTCTGTTATGAATTGGGTTTTCAAAATTCGGTCCATTTTGCAACAAAAAAAGAGAGATTCAGATCATTTTTCAGAGCGTGCTGATAGTGTGCTTTGCTTTAGTGTGCCAACAACAGTCAGCATAGAAAAACTGTCTGGGAAAAAAAAATCATTTTTATTCAAGAAAATAAAACCTGACAATGCTGATAGTAAGAATCTGAAAAGACAAAGACTGCATGATGACTGAAAGGTTAAAAGTCTTATATTCACAACACATGACAGCTTTTCCAGTAATCGAGCACACCACAAGAGATGAGAATAGAAAGGAGCATTGTAAGCGGCATAAGTAACTGACTATCTCTATATAAACGGCTAGGCTTATGCAAGTCTGAATTATGATGAGAGATGCCTTATTACCTGTACTAGAGATGAGGTCTTTTGCCCGGCTGTGGAGACAAACACATCAATTAATTAGTGATTGACACAGAAAATCTATATATTAACATGGCAGACACATCATCCCTTCAGTACAAATTTTAGAACAAAATTTCATTGTTTATTTGTTTGTTTTTTTTAATGCCATGCCAGCTACTTTGACTATTTCCATGTAGAAAATCATATTTGAGTAATAAAATTTAAAAGAGAATAAGATATATTTAAGACCCATTTTGCAAGAAATTCCATGATAAAAAGATTCCCATGAAATGCCCTCAAAGATTAAATATAACTTAAAGGAATAGTTCACCCAAAAAAGAAAATCTGCTGAAAATTTACTCACCCTCATGCCATCCGAGATGTAGTTTAGGACCTTTTGCTGAAAAGATGTAGATGAGTTTGTTGCTTCATCAGAACAGATTTGGAGAAAATGTAGCATTACATTACTTGCTCACCAATGGATACTCTGCAGTGAATGGGTGCCGCCAGAATGAGAGTCCAAACAGGCCAGCCAAGACAGTGATATCATGGACAGAGGTCTTGTGTTTTAGCTGAAAGCTGTTTGTTCTCTCATTCTGCAGAGGATACATTGGTTAGCAAGTGATGTACTGCTAAATTTCTCCAAATCTGTTCCAGATGAAGCAACAAACTCATCTACATCTTGGATGGCCTGAGGTCTGAGTACATTTTCAGCAATATTTCATTTTTTGGGTGAACTACTCCTTTAATCTCTGTTATGACCATCTGTGGCACTCTGTCGATTATCACCAAATAATTTTCACTCATCCCACTTAAATTAAAAAAAAATTATGCACATGGAAATACTAGGTGGCTTACATATTGCCTGATGGGTAGCACACCTTTCTTTAATAGGCCAACTGATAAAACCTGGTTAACCAGGTAACTTTTCGCATGATACCCAAACAAGAATGGACATAACAACTATCTACAGTGTTGTTCACATAGCAGGAAATGATGATTTAGAAAACTTTATGACTCAAAAACACATTATTTTATTGCGTTCACAAAAATATTCTTTGAAACCCCTTGTACACTTGCCCCACAGACATCCATTGTACATGCATGTTGTTTCTATATACTGAGGGATGAGTCATGCAGATTTTCTGCAGAAATGGACAGCATCTCATAGATCGTGTTGATGGAGCTTAAATTGTTTATTTACTCAGAAACTTTCCGTTATGTGAAAGCGCATGCTTGAACAGAAAAAAAAGGTCTCTCACCTCTCCAGACTTGGAGATCGTGTGAGTAAGTTTGTAGAGGAGGCTGCTTTCTTAGAAAGCCGCTGTTTGGTCTTTTCTTGGGAGTCTTTGCTTTTCTCACTGTTCCTCCTCACCCTGATCTCAAGAAGAGACATTAGTCAGTCACTGCATGTGTCATTCAAATCAGAAGCACAGAGCTCATGCAAGCGGTCATCAATGCAGATATGAGCATGCTAACATGCAGTAACAGAACTGACAGAACGTGCTTAGCATGTTTCCATTTAAGTGTCCCATCAAGTTTGGACATGTGCAGCATGCAAATGCACCCACATTACCAAACCCACAACCACCCACAATCATGCAGACAAAACCATGCAAGTAAATCAGATATCAGTGAGTTAATGCAATTGTTTGAGTTACAATGAATTTGAACTTTTGTGTGTGGGAGTATGAGTCTGTGCTCACTGAGGGATTGTTTCCTTTAGCACACCCCATTTCCTGTTCTTCTGAATACCCTAAGAGGCATCCAATAAAAGCTACACGAAACAGGAAATATCTGTGGTCATGTGATCAATGATGATACTTGTGGTGACAGACAGAGAAGTGAAACTCAGCTGATAAAGGGGGCTGTCCACTCTTCAATAAAGCTGAATCCTGTCACACTTTATATGGCAAATTTTACACGGCAGCCGAAATGAGCGTTACACCAATACACTACCCAGGCTGCTCACACAATATTTGCTCACACTTAAATTAGACAATATTTGAAAAAAGTCTTGTAATTTAATCATGCACAAATGTTTAATTAAATAATAGTTCATTTAATTATTTTTGTCTAATTGAATTTTTGTCTTATGTAGTTTACAGTACAAAAGTAAGATTTTTCATATTTTTGAAAGAGGTCTATAATGCTCACCCAGGCTGCATTTATTTGATCAAAAACACTTTTTTATTTCTGTGATGGCGAAGCTGAATTTTCCACATGTGTGCTGCTTAAATTGTTGTGGAAAAGGTTTTTTTAAACTATGTGTTTCCTAACTTTGTTTTGAATGTAACATATGGTCAATGTCCACTTAATCAGTGCATGGAACTTGTCATGCATTTAACATTCAAACTGTGCAAGCATGGTTCATGGTACGCTGTTAGTTTCAGAGTTTGTCTGCATGGAATGTTATTAAAACTGCACATTTGTTTCCATTCAGTGCTAATCCAGCAGAAGAGTGACAAGTTACAGACCACCATCTGAAATAGCCTTGGACGTTAAGAAGCTTAGGGGCCACTGTAGGTCATTTTTAACTCTATGTAAACATAATCTTGCATAATCTTGTTCAGTGAATCATGAATTAGTAATTAATTATGAGTAGGAATTTCACAATGTACATGTGTAAATCACATTCTTAATTCCATATTTACACACATTCATTGGTCACGCTTTGACTGCTTCCCTCATACGCTGAAACTAAACAAGGCATGAATGTTTAACCATGCAAGCATTGTTTAGTTTTGCTTGGTGCTCTGTTGCAAAACCATCTGCTGTAGCATTCTAGCACCCACATAACTTTGTAAACCCGATAACCCTTTTGCTTGACATCCATGCAAGGATACCAGGAAGGGATGAGGCATAATTATCTGTAAAGCACTGTTTACATGGAACAAGACTTAACATTACATTTGTGGGAACCAAGAAGACATTTACACGAAAGACCCCCCAAAGCATGCATACAGATAAATCAGTCAATGAATCAAGAGATTTCCTTTGTTTAGGAGATTAAGTGAGATTATATGATGGGTTAGTATGATTTCAATGCCTCAATCATGAGCTTTTGTGTTTCTGCAAAACCATGTTACAGACAAGTTTCCCAGGAGCTGTTTTGACATTATGTACTCAGGCATTTCGACATTCCTGTCACAATGACAGCTTTTCGGCTTTAGCAGTGATCTCATATGTTCCGTATTCACCTGAAGGAGAGTGAACGGGTCTCGATGACAATATTATTGCTACATTTACTGCGGAACGCTGTACTATTTTCGCAACTGTGGTAACGGACATGCATACCTATCTAAATCAACACTGCGACTGAACAAACACTTGGTGTCAGCTGTCTTCCCTTTTTTCTACTAAAAATTCAAAGCTATAATCTCCAGAATTCTGACATCTGCCCCAATAAATCACACTACGTTTCCAAAGAAGTCAAAGCATTAACTAGATCCAAAAACAAATGTAAAACTCTGTTGGTACAGAGCTCTAAAAGAGCTGAATGAATGCCAGAAGCACATCAATTCAGTCATAGTGCCCTTAGGGATACAAATGTCTGTCTCTGGTACTACTTAAGGACCGATACATTGCTGTGGCTCAAACAGTAGATCATGGCGCTAGGTCATGGGTTTGATTCCTAGGAAATGCATGAACTGATCAAATCAAATGTAGAACTTGAATGCAATGTAAGTCGCTTTGGAAACGCCTGCCAAGAGAATAAATCTAAAGGTCGGTTACAAAGTTATGCTTTTTAAAAATATTTTTAAAATGTTCCTAAAGTTTAAATAAACAAGAATTCTCATAACATTAATCTGTGATTCTACTTTAATGTGTTTATCCACTGGCAATGTGTCCCAAGTCAAACAAGTAACGAGTTTCATACTAAAACTGATGCTACAACCTCAAGTAAAATCAGGGCTGACCTAAATTATATACTCCCACTGATTCCTTGACTATCCACTCATGCTTCTGTGTAAATATAGCTCAATCTGGGAGCCAAAACTGGCTCAACAAGGCTGTAACTTTGGTTTGTGCAGCAACATAAGCATTAATGTTAGGATTAACACCAAAACCAGAAGCAGTGAATTCAAGCAGCCAGCCAATGCTTGATTCCACTTTTAGGGGTAAACGCACAGCATTTTCTCTCCCTCCCGAATGGAGGAGAGTGGGCCTCCGTGTGGGCTGGACGTTGGCTCTTTTGGGGGTGCGGGCGAGGAGGATGTTGGGGTTTGAGGGCATGAACCCTGGCTGTCCTCGCTGCCTTTGCTCTGTTGTTTCTGAAGGGTTCTGATTGTGGTGGGCTGGATGGCGTCTTCTACGATGGAGCTCCAGGTTTGGTCCTTCCCCCTCTCAACTTCTTCGGCATCTTCAGCCTCTCTGTGGAGCTCATCAGCGAATGGAACGTTTTCTGGTAATGCATCCTCCAGGGAGAGAATCTGGACAGCCTGTGTCAGAGCCAGCGGGACAGTCTCGTGATTTGGGATCCACGGTTCGGTCTGAGTGCACCTGTCGCTAGTGCTCGGTTTGTGGCTGGAAATGGTTTTAGCCCCGCCCTCCCCGTTTTCAGCTGTGTTTGAGATATGGCTATAGATACACAAATAAAACACAATGTTTGAGATGAAGAATGTCTCAAAATGCTGTTTGTCGGTTAAAGTGAATGAACAACCCAAAAATGCAATTTCTGTCATTATTTCAAACATCTATGACTTTCTTTCCATGGAACACAAACACAGATATTGCATAATGCTTTTTTGGGGCTGTAAAATAAAAGCATCAGGAAAGTAGTCCATGCAACTTGGACACTACATGCCAAGTTTGTCTAAAGCCATATGATAGCATTGTATGAGAAATCAGAGAGAAATGTAGAAACCAAAGACACTTAAAGCATTATTTCTGAATTCAATGCAAGCATAAACAACTCACATTTTAGTCTGTTTTTCATATAAAGCTATCATATGATTTCAAAAGATCTCTAAAAAGGCAAATGGATTATTTTAATGATATGTTCACAGCAGTGGTTTTTAAATATTTTGACTTGTTGACCCAGTTGTCTGATACAATATGTGAAGACCTGCCCATACACTGCATTCTAAGATATTTTCAGCATTTCTGTTGTAATAATGACAGAGCTGCTTGGTTTCAAATTTTATTAATAGAAACTGGGAGTACTAATGTATTACATTAAACTAGTGCTGGGCGATATATCTCATGCGATATGCATGCGCATCTCGTCAGTAAAGCCGGTTCCTTGATTAGGGGTAAATCTCCATCACCTGTTTTCAAATGGAGCGGCATTTAATACACAGAGCCGTAATTCACCAACAAGCTACGCAATATCGCGTTCATTATCGCAGATGAATCGCCTTCGATAATGAACATGATATTGCGTAGCTTGTCAGTGATCTACGGCTCTGTGTATTAAATGCCGCTCCATTTGAAAACAGGTGATGGGGATTTACCGCTAATCAAGGAACCGGCTTTACTGACGAGATGCGCATGCATATTGCGTGAGATATATCGCCCAGCCCTACGTTAAACATGATTCATGTTATGATTCTAGAAGTTTCAAGAACTGTATGTACTTCAATAAAAACAAAAGTCAATCTATGGCCCCTCTTGGCCCCGGCCCCTGGCTAAGAACCACTGGTTTATAGTACTATTTGTTTTTGGTGTTTTAACCTCTTCTAGATGTTCTGGCACTTCTAGATGTTCTTAATGCTCTTTTGAATATATTTACTTGTGTTCAGCAGAAGAGTTATATGGTTTGGAACGACATGAGTAAATGATGACAGAACTTTCATTTATTAATGAACTACTCCTTTCGTTACTTTTTGTCACTTGCCAGTGCTACTGGAACCTGGAGTGCCTTGCTCAATGGCACAGTGGTGATAATTCAAGGTTCAGTCATTGCAGGGTTTAAACTTACAGCCTTTCAGTTACCAGCCCAACTCTTTAAACCAGAATATAACAATAACGCAGACCTGCAGTAAACCTAAAAGAAGAACTGTAATTTACATTTTACAACATACAAATTAGAAAATCCCATTAAAGTAATATTAAAATTATAACAAACACAAATAACACAGTTTTCACTGTTTTCTCCTTTTCCCTGGATGCTGTTCAGAATGTCCCAAACGTGCAGTTTGCCAGGGAATGTTGCTCTGCTTCTTTGTATCAAACGTGTGGGTGGCAAGACTGATTTTCACAGAGCTTTTCTTCTCAGAATCAAGCATATCATCAAAACGTAACTGAATTTCCTTTGTGGATGACAGATATTTTGATAAACAACTGTGACTATGAGCTGAATTTGTGTTTTCTGTTAACCAGCCTCATACTATAACTCCACACATAATGTACTGAGACAGGAAATTGCTGTGTTACCTTTTAAAATAATTATTAAAGCAAATAACACTTTCCAGAATCCTTTGTATACCTGTTGGATGTGTGGTGAAGTCCATCAAGAGAGCTTGTAGACAGTCTGCAAGGTTTAGAGAATCCATCCACATAACAGGACTGATTTAACACTCGGGCTGCAGCAGGGTTCACTGTACACACATGCATTTACATAAGCAAAGTTTCTTTACCAGAATAATTTCAAATCAGGAAAAACAACGCCATAAAATCTGCTGCAATACATTTAAAATACCAATAATCCTGTGGCAATATCTTTATAGCAGCACACTGAAATAAACTATTCCTTTAACAAACCTCTTACCAGCAATCAGCTGCTGTTTAAGCAGGGGTATCTGTTGGTCATGGAGGCGGAGTTTACGCAGGGCGTCGGCCAATGAGGACTTCAGTAGCGTTATTTCATCTTCCTGTGCTTGGAGGCGCACCTCCATTAAAGACAGCCTGTCAGGAAACTCTGTGCTGCTTTCTGCAGACACATCATCTAGAAAACAACAATGTAAATATAAAGATCACACAAAATACATGGCTTGGACAAATTCTGCACCAAAATAAAAAGATTATGTACTTTTTAAAATCAAAAACCAAGGCAGAACATATAATAGTATTTCATATAACAACTTAAATATTTCACAGTTTAAACAATATATCATTATTTATTTGCATTACAGTAACGAGACTAGTGTTGTCACGATACTGGAATTTCTAACTTCGATACGATACCTTGAAAAATATCGATATTCGATACCATTTTCGATACCACGGAGAAAAAAACTGCCACAATATTAAGGGGGTATTTTTTTTAATTTAAAGATAAATATAACAAGTCGAGAACATGACAATAATGACGTATATTTTACATGAACAAAAAATGTCTTGAGGTAGTGCATTTGTTGATTTTATTTATTAATCTTTTATTAATCTTAGTTAAATGTTAATTTAAACTAACATTTAATACATGTACTAATTAAAATCCAAAGTTCTATTTGTTGATATTTTTTTCATTGGACCAGAGCTAACATGATCGTTGTATTTTTATTACGTACTGTTATCAAAGATTAAAATATACTGTAACAAATGCATTGCTCATCGTTCATAAATGCTGGTTAATACATTAATAACGTTATTTGATGAACAGATTTAAACTCTATTAAGCGTGAGTGCATCACATGCGAAAACAATGCTCACTGGATCGACAAGAAGACAAATTGCGAAAATTTAAGTAATAATTTTTTTGAATAAAGTTAAATATGCTTCAGGTCATTTACATTTGACCACAGTTAAAGTATTTACTTGTTTAAGATTCCTCAGTCAGATTATACTAACTTTAAGAATTACAGTGAAAACACGAGACAACACTCATATCAGCAACAATAATCTTGGTTAATGTTTCAGTAATGTTAAAATGAGAACAGTTACCAACCTCTCGAAATTCTTAATATAGATCCGGGTGTCTGTCTTTCAGGTGCGTTGCTAAATTAGAGGTGTTAGCGCCTTTTGTTAGCGCTGCTCTGTAGCAACTCATTTGCTTCATAACCAAAATATTTCCAGATATAGGGCCCTATGAAATCCGTTTTATTTTTTCCCAAATTCCGTTTTAATTTTTTCTACATTCAGTTTTTTCCATTTTAATTTTTCTGGATTCCGTTTTTTTCCGTTTTAATTTTTCTGGACTCTATTTTTAATGGTCAAATTAAATGCTATTAATCAAAAAGCATGTCTAATTCATTAAAATCATGAAAATTATACAATTTAACATTTAATTTATTAAAAGTGTAACAAAAATAACATGTTTAGGGCCGTATGAAATGTTTTATTTTTTTTCTCACCTTATGTTTTATTGTTACCAAATTCTGTGTTTTAGCATGTCTATTATTTGAATGCATACAAACAATTTTTATTTATTCTTACAGTAGCATTATGAAATATGTTTCCCCCCCTCAAACATTTTGACAGGTTGCCGTGAATACCTTTAAAGTTATGTGTGTGTATGATATGACGCTAGTTTTACTCAAATGAAATGGTAAAATGCTCGTAAAGTGCCTTTCAGATCAGTTCTGGAGATGCTGTTCATGTATTTATGTCCTCATCGAGACGGCAGATGCTGAAATCACCGCGAGTAAACAAAACCGTACGTGCAGCGCATTCGCGCAGAACATGCAGGATTCATATTTAAATCAACTTTTGCGGCTTAATATTTACAGATACTAGTTCATATCGCGATTTGATTTAAGTGTAATGACCTACTTTTTATTAATTCATCCAAACTTTGACAAATTCCGCGACATTCCGCGTTAAACTGTAAATTCCGTTTTTATGACTGGATTCCGCGATTCCGTCCGCGTTCTCTGCATCGCGTAAATCATAGGACCCTCACATATATCACTCCTGCTGTGTTCTTTATCAACCAAAGCGGTCGTGAGGCGCCGCACTCGTCATCTTTCTATTCACTTCACTTTTGCTATTTAACCAGAAGCGAAGGAGCAGGTCAGGTCGCGTGTGGTGTTTGTCAACGCGCCTTTGGAGAGAAGTGCAAGTGACAGCTCGGCTAGTATCGATACTTCGGGAAATTAATATTGGTACCGTTCAGATATTTCAGTATCGATATTTATCGAAATATCGATATTTTTGACAACACTAAACGAGACACAGAAAATGTTAACGCCCTAAAAAGAAGGATTAGTTTTTTCTATGCAGAATGATATGTTGATTACGTTTTGGTTAAATGTTAACCCTTTATAACCTAAAAAAGAAGCTTCACTTAAAGGAACACTTCACTTGAAAATAGGCTCATTTTCCCAACTCCCCAAGAGTCAAACAGTTGAGTTTTACCATTTTCGAATCCATTCAGCCGATCTCTCAAGGTCTAAGCGGTGCTTACTTTTAAATTGCTAGCATAGATCATTGAATCTGATTAGACCATTAGCATCTCGTTCCAAAATAACTGTGCAAGAGGTTCGATATTTTTCCTATTTAAAACTTGACTCTTCTGTAGTTACATATGTGTGTACTAAGACGTGACGGAAAATAAAAAGTTGGGATTTTCTAGGCCCGATAAGGCTAGGAACTATACTCTCATTCCTCGGCGACAATAATCAAAAGGAACTTTGCTGTTGTACCATGTGTATTAGTTGGCGCAACAATGATATTACGCAGCGCCTGAAAGTAGTCCCCAGCTATATCATAACTAGTTACCTTGCTGGGGACTACTTTCAGGCGCTGCGTAATATCATTGCGCCTGCTGCACCCATGGTACGGCAGCAAAGTTTTAAAAAAAGGATACAGCTTCTTGATGCCGTAAATCTTGGAATGTAATAGAAACTGCATGAGTGTCATTAAGAGCCTTAAGTGCGACTTTTACAGACAAAATGTTCTGCCCTCCAGGCTTTAACTAGGCATCTAGGGCTAGTTTGTTGAATTTACAAAGGGATAAAGGTCTATTCTCTTAGTTACAATAGGCCACACAAAAACAAACACACATGGGCACATCTATATGCAACATTAAATGTTCCTCAACTAACTACACCATCATGCATCATAAAAGAAGTAATGTTTAAAACGCAAATAAATTTTTACTCAATGGTTTTAGTTTTGAGTCCACTTGTAACAGCTGTGAGGGCATCTGCTGATAAAATGATCTTTTAGCATATGTATCCGTCAGGCTGTTTAGTAGGTTATTTTAACCTAGTTTCCAAATCCAAAGTTTTCCTCATTAATTCCTTATTAATGAACAGTGCCTGCTTTCAAATAATAAACATTGTGTAAAATAATTTCTTTTTTGTAATTTTTATATATACAATATATCAGCATTGGCCACTAAAAAACATATTGGGGATCACTACCTAAATGCATGTCAGAAAATCTGCCAATGAGATAAAATAGCAATAAAATAAGCTTTATCATAAGATTAAGTTGTGAAAACATAAATAAATAGCAGGCTTCTCAATCACACACTGGCCTCACCCCAACACACCCATTTCATTTTGCTTTGATCACCTGGAATTATTGACTAATCTATTTCTGCCGCAAGATTTTTTTCAAGCCTGAAGCGTTTCCTCTTCAAATGATAACCCTTTACTACCCAAATTACACAGAACTGAGCTACAGCAGAAACCACATTTGGCCTTAGACTACTGTTCAAACAACACCAATGCTTTGTTCAAAGGTGTCATGATGTGCCTTAAAAGAATGTTGCGGGTTCAATGCAGTTTAAACCCCACTGACAGCATCAATGGCATTTTGTTGAGTACCACAGAAAATTATTTCAGGTTTCCTCTCAGTCTGTATTTAAACAAGCAAAAATTATAATTACAGTAATACACTTGCAGGAGGTTTAAAGATAGGAATGAAAAACTTATACATTATTAATCCACATAAAAGACACTTATTTGAGTAAAATTGTTTAAATTTGTCTAAACAAACTGAGAAATTCAATCACAGGAATTGATAATGCAATTTATAATCATCAAATCCTGTGGTTGAATTTCTCAGTATTTTTTTGGATAGTTACATGAAGTTACATTCTGTTATTGTGCTGTGCAATAGTAACTAGTAATGACATTTTATCACACTAGTCTTATATGAACCTAAAACTTTTGTATATTATTTTAAAGTTTATTCTGGTGCATTGCCTTTCGTCATAGGTGCACTGTACTGTTATGACTTCAAATTTAAATTTACAAACAGGGACAAATGCAAATGATTTTCTGTGAGGTTCCAAATCAATGACATTCCTTTGATCATTAAACAAACTTACAGTCTAACATGACAACTAAATTTCAGTCAGATAATAGTTTAGCTCTTACAAAGCAAGGTGAGGCATGGCCTATTTTATTTAGGCAAGCTGTTGCAAATGATTGCCTCAAGTTCTTTGAAATACAACAGGAAGTGCACATAACCAAAGGTCCAGACTTCCTGAACCACAAATTGAGGTATTTGCTCTTTCAGAGAGGGACAAAAATGAAGCCTAAACCTAAGTTTTCTCTTTTTCTCATAAACAGGGCCATTCAACGCCTCTGGATGAGAACAGTGACTCCTCTGCTTTCTTCCCACAATGGATTCATTGAAGATGTGGGACGCTCTCTTCCAGCTAACATGTTTTTCAGTTTCACAAGACCAACCAGAGGCCAAAACCACAAATACACCAAACAGATTTAAACAGGGCCAAAGCGCTGAGAGTGCACAGCAGCCACAAATATGGACTAATAGTGAATCTACTAAAAAAAAAACTGAGATTCTTAATGCACTATGAATGCTACAAGTCATCTAACAGCCCTGTTTTTATTAAATAACTTTCATTTATGACTGCAGATGGCGATGAGTCACATCTGCGGACAAAAAAAAACAAACAAACATTATTTACCTGAAAGGGATAGTTCACCACAAAATTACAATTCTGTTATTATTTACTCACTCTCAAATGCTTTCAAACCTGTATAACTTTATTTTGGGTAGGACTAGTCCTTTAAACAGCACTTTTCTAGAAGGGTTTTACATTACAAAGGGGTTAACAACTACAGGGCTGCAAAGACCATTTAGTCTGACATTTCAACAAATTTCAAACAGATCAACACAGACAAATGAACTAGGATGTGGCAACAGATCTACTGTATATTTACATCCACATCAACCTCTGGCTGAACTCCATGTGGGCCAACAGTCTCTTAACAGATGGAAGACAGGCAGATACATGCACAAGAAAGAATCAAACGGCTTTTAAGATCTTAAAGATATGAGCAAAACAACGTTCACGTTAAAACAACAGGGATAACAGTAATGCCGATCCGCCAAGATATCATCATATCATTCCATGCTGATATAAAATCTGTTTTTAAACACAGAGTATTTCCTTCAATAACAATAATAAATTATTGAATGTTTTATAGGTGAGCTATATAACTAGCATTTAATTGATCTGACAAGAATAAATAAACACAATAAAGACAGAGGCTTAACTAGTACAAACTTGGTCAACATGCAGTGAAGCGTTTTTACAACTGTCCATACATAGAATAAAATTAACCTCATTAGAAATGAGACATGAATTAGAAATAGGGTAAACGTACCTATTAAGCTCACGTACCCATTAAGCACACTTCCATATTTGAGATCAGATTATAAAAAGAAGAAATAATTTATTATCCTGCTTGATGTCTTAACCAATTGATGTGTTTGTTGCTATATATTTCCTCTAATTTCAAGTCAGATCATTGCACACTGAGATATGAGTCTCCATGTGTTCACACTGTCTGGCGGCCATTTTGAAAGCTATCTGAAAACTTTCACCAAAAGAGGAGCCCCTTAAATGTGCATTTTTTAGATGTTTAAGCCTTTATTTGGGGTAAGTTTCACTACTTATTGTAAAATTAAGAGATTAATGTTCAAACCTTTGCATATTATAACCTGGAACATGAATGTGGGAAATAATTACATTAGATTCAAAAGATAGTTTTAGCAACATAGCGCAGATGCTACAGAACATAGTTAGCTGACTAGCTGTATAAGATTGTGTGCTACGCTAACATATTACTTTACAGGCATGTACTTTTACATCCATAATATTATAAATTTACAGTTTATTGCTGGTCTGTCATTTTACAGTGCTGTAATTTTGAAAGATTTCATATTATTTTAAGGTGAACTTAAAGGGTGCACTACTATGAAAATCACACAGCTTCAGTGTGACATCAATAAGAAAAAGTATAATTTCATATGTTAATAATAGTTGTTCATATTAAAATATGTATGAACTTAATACATGACCTAGGGCTGCATGATATATTGCATGCGATAGTCGTGTGCAACTAGTCAGTAAAGCCGGTTCCGTGATTAGCGCTAAATCTCCATCACCTGTTTTCAAAAGGAGTGGCATTTAATACACAGAGCCATAGTTCACTGACAAGCTACGCAATATCACATTCAATATCACAGGCGATTCATCAGCGATTCTAAGCGCGAATTGCGTAGCTTGTCAGTGAACTACGGCTCTGTGTATTAAATGCCGCTCCTTTTGAAAACAGGTGATGGAGATTTAATCACGGAACCGGCTAGTTGCGCACGACTATCGCATGCAAAATATCGTGCAGCCCTAACATGACCTACACTATTTATTTAGCAAAAATCCTGTCATTTTAATAAATATTACATGAAATTTATTAAAAATTGTTGCTGCTCCCATTAAGCTCAGTGTGCTCTCTTTAAGCTCTTCCACATTGAACGTCTATATAAAAACTTCAGAAACAGACTTTAAGTATTAACTGATTGTTGTCACTTTAAGTTAAGTTAAACGATTTTCTGTGGATTCTGTCAACTCAAATCTGCAGACTGGCTCTGATCTTTGGCAACTAGCATCAAATTCTCCAGACTATAAATCTGTGGAAAATCAGGGCAAAAATCATGTAGTGTATTCCAGTCTTAAGAGACTATAGACAAGCTGACATCCATTTAAAAAGAGGTTTCATAATGAGGTTAGTTCTGTGTTCATCCCCATGAATGAAATGTTTTATTGGTTTGTTTTATTTGATTTTGAATATGTGTTACTTAGCTTAACGTGGACTAGTATAGATGTTGATATGTGCTTAGATAACACTTCACTATGAATATATAACTGATCAAATTGAATGCCTTGTTGCTTGAATTTAGTGTTGTTGTTTTTTTGTGATTGACATTGTACCTTCAAAAAATATATATTTTTACAATCATTCTTTAAAAATTTTCCTTAAAATAAGCGAGAATTTTTCATAAAATATGATGTGAGCTTAAAGGTGCCGTTGGAGATCTCAGAAAATGCTAACTTTAGCCTGATAGCACTGAAAGCGAATGTCCCACCCTCCCTGCAATCGCCGTCCAAAGCCACGCCCCCTGAACGCACATACGCTCAAAGAGCAGAATACCAGAGACAACATTAAATTACTACAATAGGCTACATCAACGGTCCAGTTCAAAGCAAGCATATATGTTCCATACAAAGGGCAATTAAAGTGTGCTAGAGTGAATTTAAATGGTATTTATTTACAGAGGTATATTATGTCACACTTCTCTAGTAAGTCTGTGTGTGAAGATGCTGCGCAGCGCAATCCGTGAATGAATGTTCCGAAGTGAAGTAAACTTCAACGGATTTCCCCTGCTCAGGGAGTAGGGAGCAATGAACACTGTGTAGGGAGCATGTCAATCGGAACACAGTTCATGCACGTAGCTCTCTTCTAACGAGCTGGTTATCTGAATCGGGTGTGTTAACTAAGCGAGACATGCAAAATATGTAGAGCGGGGAGCGCGAGGACTGCGATTGGGAACCGCTGGGCTACATCATGTGTCATTCACCGGTGAGAAAACTTTATAGCACAGTTAGTGAAAGTACTACAATACCAGGAAGGAAGATCGGGTTGTTGATGTTTGCCTGCCATTCTCGCTCTGTCTGCAATAGCGTACGTGAACGCGCTGATGACGTGTCATGTCTGCGCGAACAGGGTGCGCAGAGGTACGCAAATACATACGTTGACAGGCAGGTAGGAGAGAAAATTAAAACGCTCGGACCGAGCGTTTTGATTGGGCGAACATTTCTTGGTCCTACACCTTCCACAGAATATATAAATACAGATAAATACATTTAGACCACTTAACTTAATGATTGCTATCAGGATGTGAAGAGACTTTCAACCAGAATAACAAAAAATGTTTCTGAAGACAATCACCTATGATACCTTTAATGGGAACAGGGGTGTGTTTAAAGGGTACAAAAATGTACCCATTAAGCACAGCCAGACTTTTTGAATTTAATGATGTATATCTTAATTGAAATGCTTTTGTCATTTAAAATAAAATTAAATATTTTTGTGCAAGAGATTAATATTTTATTTTAACATAACTTTTTGTACTGAAACCAATATCTTGTGCACTAAAAATGTCTCAATGTAGATTTTGGTGAGCTTAAAAGGTACGTTTACCTAAAACCTGCAAGTTTACATAAACCAGAAATAGAATTATAAAAATTAACAGAAAATATTACATGTATGATATTATAAATAGTGTTATATTGTAAATGTTATATAGAAAATCTAACACAATGTACAAAATATAATAAAAAAAAAGGATAGGATTTACAGTACAATACTAGTACAATTAATCTAGTACAGTTCATTTATACAAAATGGAACTGGTGAAACTGTCCAACTTCAGACAAACTTTAAATGCTACTTATGTGCCTACTGCTGTGTGTAACTTAAATCAAGCCTGAATGATGTATATTTTTTGTTTTCAAACAATGGGCGATTAGTTCACTACAGTATTTTGTTGCTTCAAAAAATAAAAAAGTAAAGAATGTGTTAACACTGTTTTCTGCAACTTGCAGTTCTCGTTACTGTAATATGAGAACAGAAATAATTAGCGTCACTTACATGTGCGGTCTGGTCTAAGATTCCAACATTAAGACCACCTATGTTCTCTCTATTGTAGATTCAATGCAGTCACCAAACAAAAGGTCTGTGTTGCCAAGTACTTTGTTTGTCAGTACAGCGAATTGGAGTGTAACACAATATGACCCGACTGGTTTGGACAGTAATCAAAAGAAAGGAACAAAGAAGTGCTCTATTTTTGCTTGGTAAGTTCCTCAGTCTAGCTGCGTGTGGAAATTATACAGATCCAATTCAGATGCCTACCATTTACAGATCCAAAGTTGTAACTCACCATATTCTCTAAACACCTGTTTGAATGAGAATTACCAAATGGTTAATAATGAGAGACAGATGTCTCAAGAATTCAATCTTTCCACATTAACTAAATACAGTCATCCCTTTGATCCGTGAAGTTCCCACACATTCGGATTGGTGTAAATCTTCATAACTACTTCTACACTCTTGAAAATAAAGGTTCTTTATTTGCATCAAGGGTTCCACTAAGAAACTTTTCAATGCACAAAATATTCTTTAGATTATTAAAACATTCTTCACACAAAGAAACAAAATGGTTCTTTTAAGAACTGTTCACTGAATGGTTCTTTGGGGAACCCAATGGTTCTTCTGTTGCATTGCTACAACCCTGGGGGGACCCTTTTAGAACCTATTTTTAGAGTGTAGATGAACAGTACGTGACAGAACAGAACGTGTTGATAATGTGATGTTTCTAAGGTGTTCAGAGCGGTTCTTAGATGTTAATGCGGTTATTATAGTATTCTGGGTGGTTACTTACTGGCCCAAGCCAGAAGAGCCCATCCCAAATGTCTATTGCTGAATTTACACTGCAAGGGTGGCACCGAGACTCTTCTGCTAGTGGTATTAGTGTCTTTACACAAACTGTTTAATGCTGTTTAGAGGTGGCATATATGCAATTATGCATATATGCATAACTGTATACATTGATACTAAGGGCTGAAATGGGTCAAAGCAGACATAATTTAATCTGGCTTTTATGTGGCATTACATCTTCACACAGAATTTTGAGCAGCCTTAACTTAGTTGTGAAAAGATGCCTATATGATATTCTGCTTCTAAGATATGGCTTTAGTCCCGCTTTCAGTGTCAGTCTATGGGATTTTTTTTTAACCCATTTTATCATCCACGATGACAAAAATCAAGTTTGAAAGCTCAGAAAAGTAATAGCTCACAACAAGCTGTCCGATTTGATGTTTCATATATCTCCGTAGCATAAACGGTGCAAGTTCAGCCCAAGTTTAATACTTGGGGTTTGGTCAAATCACTAACTCTAAGTATGAGCAATAGTAATAGTCATGCGTGCCTTAGCATGCAACCCTAATAAATCCAGTTTGCAAACCAAAAAAGCTCAGATGTGACATAATTGTCTGCATTTCAACAGCAAAAACAGTTTTAACTTGGTGGCGTTTATGTAAAATGCTGCATGACTATTCAACAGTAGTCCTCCAAGTACTAAATGCCTTGCTGCTATTATGGTCAAGAAGCACTCATAAAAGAAATTATAAGGGTTTGTTTTTTTGATTGCACCTATTAAAATCAAGCCAGCATGTACACAGAAATGCCGAAAAAATGCCAGTGGGCTGGTAATGCTGGCACTAACAAGGCCACGATTATGTGGCACAGTCTGTCTGCCATTTGAGAAAAGAGTGGGCGAGAACGGCAGAGATAGTAACAGACAGTAAAAAAGACTTTAATTGGCCTCCATGAATTTGGAGTACTGTCGTTTCAGAAACCAGAAGCATGAGGACAATGATTGTCCTCATGCTTCTGGCTTCTAAAACTGCAGCAGTCTAAAATTTAAAAGCGTCCAGCAAAGTCTTAACATGCTGGCCAAAAGATCGGTCGGTTTCATTAACACCAAGCCAGTTTCTTTTTAAGAGTTTCATAAAGGTCTATCGGTTGTGCTCTGAGCCACATCTATCAGGCAGCGATTTGAGCAGGCCAAACTGCACTCCTGTGCACATGAGGAATCAATTAGTGGTTTGTGTTCATCTGGGGGTTTTTTCTTCCCAAGGTTTTTTTTCTTCTTTTTTTTAATTTTCATTTGGTAGTTTTCGCTTTCTCTCTGCATACGAAAGATTGCAAATGAGTCTTGTAGGTGAGGAAGGATGTTTGAGAGATCTCTCACTCACATTTGCCAGTTTTTCTAAACTAAAACGATTAAAATGAAACCATTGAAATAAAGCTGAAATTAAATAAAATTGAAATATTAGATGAAAAACCTCAAACGATTCATTAGAAAATGGGAAATGTTGCTTTGGCAATGAACTAAAACAAATAAGTAAACAAATAATAACCCTGACACTTGCACAAGACAAACCCTTGATATTTATTTAATAAATGTGAGAGACAGTAGTCTCTACATCTTGTATCTCAGCTGAAAATCTTCAGATAGGTGGAGCTTGAGACCAGTGAAATGAGCCCAGTGAGACTTGCAGAGCCAGAGAAGCCTACAGTCTATAAAACTTCATACACAAAGAGGACTTATTTTGCCGGAAACACTGGGAACATTGAGCACATTTAGAGTCATGTTGATATGAGAGAGAAAGTGACAGAGGAAAAGAACTGCAGAGATGCAGGCACAACATTAGATTTGTAAACTCTCCAAAAAAAAAAAAAAAAGAACCCAATCTGCATTTGGCCTGCATGGTTTCTTTGAATGTCAGAGCCAACCCATATCCCAAACTACATTCCCTTACTCCCCTTTCGTTTCCCTAAATGTTCTGCTCTCACATTCTCGTTAATGCAACCCACATGCAAAAATGTGTTTATCAAGCTATCAAGCCATTCTAAACAACAAAAAAGTCTTGTTTGCACAAAAGAAACATCATATAAACATCTCATATCTTATTTCACAACCATTCAGTAAATATAGACATTACAACATGAATTTATGGTATGCAAAAAAATTTAAAATTCCCAAATTAAACTGCTTTAAGCCAGTGGATTTGCAACCTAATTAAAGAAAATCTTACCTAAGACCCTTGAACAGAGGGAGTGTTCAGAATAGAGTACTAGTATATTGCTTACAGCACCACTTAAAATAATATGAGAAACATTATGCATTATGCAATGCTACACATACTGTAACTTAATTTTGTTTGTCACATTGTCACATAACCTCATTGTGTAGATTTGTAATGTGCAATTAATGTGTAATTTTGCATATAGTTGGCAGTCATACCCAACAATAAGCCAAGAAAGGTTCTGGTTTATTGTGGTGCAAAGGCAGGCCAGTTCAAGTGCATTGCATTGTGGAATACTGAACTGTTTTCCTGTCTAAGACATAAAAACAAATAATTCACACTTTAAAAAACAATGCAGAACAAAGTCAAACAGCCTGGAGTAATTATGATCCCCAAGCAAAAGTGCAGAATCTGCAAGCCCAAATAAAAGAAAGATGTTCAAATAAATAAAACACTAAAAATAAACAAATCACCGATGAGCGACTGCATCTCAACCGTGGTTTACAAAACCATATGCTCCATGCAAAACAGTTATCTGAACCAAGTCAGTGAAGAATTTGGTATCCAC
Organism: Tor tambroides; assembly: GCA_021397915.2. Taxonomy (NCBI): domain Eukaryota; kingdom Metazoa; phylum Chordata; class Actinopteri; order Cypriniformes; family Cyprinidae; genus Tor; species Tor tambroides. The sequence continues at coordinate 161,372 of JAFVLL020022567.1, forward strand.
TACCAATCACTGACTATGCAAAACAGTTTCAACTAACCTTGGGATAAATCTGGCCTTGCGCAAATTCGAATATTAATCAAAACCTAATATTAGAATGTTTGTTTTCACTTTGAGCCATGATATAATAAATGAAAGTATCATAAGCCATGTGTGGTACTTCTCCACTTCTGTTCGCCCACCTCTCACTGCTCTCTTTCCTGTCAGCGTTGCGTCGCACCGCTTATGGCCACGGCGGAACTTCCTGTACGGCACTGTCCGCCCCTGCATCTTCATTCTTACTCACAAACACAAATTCTCACCTCCCACAATGAGACAAAAAGCATTAGAAAACTTTATACAACCTTCTTCAAAGTTTATTTGTAGAAGAAAGAAATATTAACTAGCTAGGAGGCTTTCTTGTGTTTCTCAGAACATATTTGTCAGCTATGTTTATTTGACTCAACACAATAAACAGAAACAAATTAGACAAGAGTCGATCCAAATTTCCATAAGAAATCATGCATGCATCACTCATGCATTTGACATCTTCCAAAGGTAAGTCAAATTCTGTACACAACCTACATTGTAAAAAATGACTTTTCGAAATTTTAAATGAAACAAAATTCAACGTGTTACTTGCAATTTCTTTGTCAAATTTACTAGCAATTTCTGAGTAAAAATGGTTTCTACAGCATTTTTTAGTGTATGTAGGAGTTTCAAAATGCTGTCAAGGTCAAAGAAATGAAATTAAATTGGAAGCTTATGCAAAACTATTTACATTTATATATCAAAGTTTCAGGAAGCACGACAAAGCACGACAATTACTGTGTAAATCTAAATGAATTCTTCAGTAATCGGATTCAAGATCCTTGCTTGCATCTAAAACCTAAAATCGATGCATTTACAAACCGCTTCCACAGTAACACACTTTTAAAGCACATCTTCCGACATGAGGAAAACCAAACACTTTGACACCATGTCAACTTGCCAATCATTGCAGTTGCACCAATTATCTGATATCTCTGGCAATCATCTTCTTTTCTGACATGATGCAGACTTTGAGGCACTTGAGACAGACAGAGAGCCCATCACAGAAAGACAAGCTGGGAGTGATTAAGCATCTGTGGTAAAAGCATGATGCCAGAGAGCTTCCTTCATGACATTTAATGCTCTCCATTGGCACAGCATGTTACCAAACAGTAAACAAAACAAAAGCACACGCGGTGTCACCGCTACAGACACCCATTCAACACTGAAAACCTACACTACAAGCAATGTCACAAACTACAACCAACAAAGCTGTCTAGACACCAAACACACTACAGCAAGCGGTATAAACATTTACTCATTAAAAAGTATCTATTTTTTATGCAACTAATACTTATGTTTAAAATACTAGTAAGTTACCTGTATTGTTTTCAACCTGTTATTTTAAGTATTTATTCCAGTTATTTTAGTAGCGATTGAATATGGATTCCAATTGTTAACAGAAGCATTTTTAATCTTACAAGTAACGCATTTAATTATTAAACTATAAAGTAGCCATCCTGACTAGTCTGTACATATGAACTGAAAAGCACAGTTGTAACTAGTGAGGATGAAATGTTGCTAACAAGTATCTAACAGGGAAGTAGTTACCAGTAAACATTTCTTTCTTTCATTTATATTTATTTTCTTATAATTTAAGGTACTAGGTCGGTGTTAACAAATAACTGTTAAAATGGTTTGCCATAGGGTGTCAAGCATTCAAAGTAGGGAAAGAGACAGTATGAGTTAACTATGAAGGCCAACAGAGGAAGTGAGACTTGGATTGTTTGGATTTTTTTGACGCAATGACCTGCAGCCGTTGTTGTTGTGGGTATATCATTAAAGTCTGCACTGCATGACATTAAAACTTAAACAACAAAATGTATAGTACAATAGATTATTTATTAATTCAATATCTAGTAGTGCACAAATGGCTGAATATCTCATGAGGTCTAACAACAACAACAAAAAAATCTTCTAAGTGTTAAATTACAACAGCTTTTCCACATATTTACCAGGTTTAACAAACATTTCCTACACAATACCAGTTTTGACTGTTACTTTAAAAACATAGGTCAATTAATATGGGTGAAAAGTTATTAATTTTTATTTTTATTTCTTTTTAACGTCAGTGCTCTCTTAAGCCTAAGAAAGTGTATTGGTCTCTCAGGCTGGGCAGGCCTGCTGTCTGGTTTTAGAGGAATTTTGTGCATATTTCAGCTATCTAGACTTCCCAGCTAACAACCAGTTTGTCTGACCAGGCTAGAAGACCAGCTAAGACCAGTTTAGGCTTGTTTAAAATGATGCCTCATCATCAAATACAATCAACTTACCAGCAGCAGCAATAACTCTGTAGCTGCAATAAACTTTGTATTATTTTTTGCTAGGGAAGTCTGATAGTGTCAGTAACTGTCTGTTACACCCTAAAGTTGCCACACACTTCAAAATACTTTAATTCTTTTTTTTTTTTTTTTTTTGTTACTTTTGACAGTAAACTAAACTACACATAGATAATAGACTGGTTTCACTGGCACAATTACAAATTCATACTCAGACATGTTGTTGCCAAAACGTTTTGCTACATCTAGTTAGTTGGTTCTACAACAATAAACTTCATTAGTTTATCGTATATATATTTCATAGACATAAACATAGTAAGTGAAAAGACCAACCGTATTTATCAACTCACCGAGACTATTCGTAGATCCATCCATGTCTGGGTCAAACACTCTTTACAGATCTCTCAAATATTGTTTTATACTAGTATATCCCATTGGCAGAAACGCAATGCATATCTCCATGCTGTCAACAGCATTGCCGAGAGCTGGCGGGACGCGCGTGGAGGTGCCACTGAGGATTGCAGAAGTTGTTGCAACTGTAAAATCACGAATCCAGGAAATGAGCAGAGAGTCTCTCTATCGCATGAGGCAAGTGCAAGAACTCACGGGCTGGATTTACTCCAGGAACCGAGTCCATGTAAAGTTGATTGAGAGCGTGCGATTTCTAATTTAACCTTACCCTTCTAACTGCACGAAGCGAAACTGAAATAAGTCGCGCTACGTCGCTCTTGTATAGATTCCCCCTCTCAAACTCCGGTTAAAGATAAAGTAAAAGCAGAACTTTGACAGCTACAGCTGTAGTTTTCATCCAATACCTCTCTGCCATCTAGCGCTGATGTTGTGAAAAATACGCCCAGCCCGGAACCAACGCGAGCGTAACGTTCTTCGTAGCGTTTCTAGGGGGAAGTTGAAAGACGATGCACCAGGAAACCAGCCGGTGCGTGTTTGAAGGAGACCTGACAGCAAAATGAGCTCTGAGTGGATTGAGTGATCGTGAGTCTTGACAAAGTATTGTTTCGCATTTCTCTTAAGCATATGATTATTTTATTTTATTTTATTTTATTTTACTTTAGAGCATAATTAAATTTCTAGAAAAAAGGCAGTAGTGAATGTCACAATAAAGTGATTATCATTGCATTATATAATTACTAATTGCTCTGAAGTTTCTTATTGCATTATGTTTTACTAATTACTCTAAGATAGATAGATAGATAGATAGATAGATGTAACAATAATGTGATTATTATTGCATTATATCACTATTCATTACTCCAAGATGCAGATAGATAGATAGATAGAAATATTATATCACTAATAATTACTCTTTACTAACACATAGATAGAGAGATAGATAGATAGAAGCGTTATATCACTAAAAATTGCTAATAACTGACAGATAGATAGATAGATTTAAAAATAATTAATTACATTATTCATTATTCCAAGATATAGATAGATAGAAAAATAATTAATTACGTTATTCATTACTCCAAGATGCAGATAGATAGATAGAAGCATTATATCACTAATAATTACTCTTTACTAACACATAGATAGATAGACAGACAGATAGATAGATAGATAGATAGATGTAAAAAAAATAATGTGATTATTAAGCATTAGATCACTGATGTTTAGTGTAGAATGGATATATAGATAGATCTAACAATGATGTGATTATTGCATTATTTAATTACTGATAGATAGATATTCATTGCATAAATTATGTAGAAACAATTGCAGAAATTATTACACAAAAATGATATTGATACTCTCTGATATTGTTTTTTCCCTTGTTTCCTTTCTAGGCCGATTTCAGCACATTTGTGATTCATCTGCTGTGGTTTGTGATGTCATAATCATGAATCCCCCTCGTCATCTGTTGCGGATCCAGCGTATTGGGTGTGTTTCACGTTGTTTGGGGACACCTGCACAGCGATTGATCCTACCTGCTGGAGCACATCTGCTAACCCCTGGATCACAGCACAACTATGGCCAGGTAGCTGCTTACCTCTGAATAATGCTGCTTTATAGACTGTTAGTGCCTGTATTAATGCCCTGTGTTTGTCTGTCCAATTTTTTAAGCTTCTGAGGCCATTCCACTGCAGTGCAGTATGCGCCACGAGTCGTCCAAGCCAGACACAGCTCGAAAAGACGGTTGAAGATGAGACGCTTAATAAAGGCAAAAGTTTAGTCACACATGATGATTTATTTGAGCGAGCTGCCAGAGACTCAAAGACCAAGGCTGATTTTAACAGGGTCGTGGATGTTTTCAGCAAGAAGGACATTCGGCGACGAGGCCATGTGGAGTTTATTTATGCTGCCCTGAAGAAGATGCCAGAATTTGGAGTAGAACGAGACATTACTGTTTACAACAAACTCCTGGATGTGTTTCCAAAAGAGGTGTTCGTGCCACGGAACTTCATTCAGAGGATGTTCAACCACTACCCACGGCAGCAAGAGTGTGGAGTACAGCTGCTGGAGCAGATGGAGAACTATGGTGTGTGTTTGTGCTCTCGTAGGACAGAAAGAAAAACTGATGCGTTGCTTTAATGATTTGCCAATTCTTTGTGTTCTTAATTTTTCCAGGTATCATGCCGAACGTAGAGACTAAGGTATTACTGGCTCAGATATTTGGGGAAAAGAGTCATCCTATGAGGAAGTATCAGCGTATCATGTACTGGTTTCCCAAATTCAAGCACGCAAACCCCTTCCCTGTCCCACATCTGCTCCCCAATGACCCAGTAGAGCTCGCTCGATTCAGTCTTACCCGGATTGCAGATGACCTGGATGCTAAAATAACAATCTATCAGGTGACTATTGAATCTACAATTTAAAGCAGCATCACACAAGCAGAACCACTACTACACAAAAGTTTGGGGTTAGTTAGATTTTTCTTTTTCTTTTCTTTTTCTTTTTTTATGCTCAGGCCCAAGGCTGCATTTATGTGATTAAAAATACTGTAAAACACTCCAAATATTAGTACAATATACAAGAACAGTTTTCTACTTTAATATAATTTAAAATGTATTTTTTCCTGCAATGCAAAGCTGATTATTCATCAGCCATTACCCGTATTTTCAGTATCACATGATCCTTCAGAAATCATTCTAATATGCTGATGTGATGCTCATTTCTTCTTATTATTGATGTTGAAAAAACAGTTGTGCTGCTTATTATTTTTGTGGAAACTTTGATAGAATTTTTTGATATTTAAGAAACATCAAAAATTGTCCTTGCTGAATAAATGATTTTAAATTATATCATAAAATATTTTGAAATATTTGAAATATGGCAAATAATGTGAAATATGTACATTGTAAACTATATATATCTTGCATCTTATATATTTAACTAATGCCAGACTTTTCAGTGGTAGTGTGTATTTACTGTATCTGGAAATAAAGGCTTTTCAGTTTGATAAATGTGCTTTATTTCACACATTGCAGTATCCGTCAACAGACATCACAGAGACTGGTGAAGAAGTTATGCGTCCCCATATTGTAGGTATGTAGCTTTTACCACTACTGATAATTTAATTTGAAATTTCAAGAATATTCTGGGTTAAATGTATGTCATCTTTATCTCGTCTGTACCACAGAAAATAATAAGAACTTACAACTCAGTTTGTAAACACAAAATGCTTTGGCAGTCTTTACAAATACTATCCAACTTACGCAGTATTTAATCTGAAATATTTAACTATAATTTGATCATTGTACAAAAGACCAGTTGTAATGCTTTCATAAGATTTCTATATCGTTATACAAAGTGATTGGACATCACATTTTTTTTGTTCATTTTTAAATGCTTCTTGGCATAAAAAGGGATTTTGGATACTGTTTGTGAAATGAATTAAGCAAAACAAAACACTCTTTTATGCTATCAGGTATTCAAAGTCCAGACCAGCGCTCCCTTCTGGCCAAACACAATCCCTGCAGGCCTGTGTTTGTCGAAGGCCCGTTTCCACTGTGGCTTAGAAAGACCTGTGTTCATTATTACCTACTCAGGGCAGACCCTATACCGCCTGAGGAAAAGGTACAGTAATTGGGCTAATGATGGCATTTCATGAAAGTCAACATATTAGAATGATTTCTGAAGGATCATGTGGCATTGAAAACTAGAGTAATATCTGCTGAAAATCATAGGAATAAATTACATTACAATAAATATCAGTTATTCACAATGTTACGGTTTTACTATATTTTTGATCAAATAAATACAGTCTTGGTGAGGATAAGAGACTTCTTTCAAAAAAAAAAAATTTTTAAAAGTCTTAATTATTCCAAACTTAGTAGTGTAATACTTCAAAGAATACAACAATACCTAATAAATAAATTAAGACTTAATTCTTAAAGAATTTGCATTCTAGATTATGTATCATTAACAACTTCTTTTCCTGTAGGTTGAGGAAGAATTTGACCCTGAGATGATTGGTCCAGAGCAGAGTCTCTTCTACCCTCAGCGAGTGGAGCTCGACCTGGAAAGAGACATGGGTGATGATTTCAGTTTCGAAGTGGATGATGGTGAGACTCTTATTGCTTGGTCAACATGGTTTGAATAAATTGGTTTGCATATCATCAGACATACAATGATGCCTGTTCATTTGATCCTGCAGTGGAAGAGGGGCCGGTTTACGCCATGTGTATGGCCGGTCAGGGAGACCAGGCTACTCTGTCTCAGTGGATTTCTGGTCTACAGGAGACCTGTCCCATATTAGGCCAGATCCCTACAGTGTTCCGTCTGGAATCTGGACCCAGAGAACTGCAAACCTCGTCGGATGCTCACCAAACCCCTGAGCAGGAGGTTGAAACAGAACAAATTATCGAGGAGGAGCCGCTACACTCACAAAGAGTGAAACAGTGAGAGCCATGCCAATGGATGTGCGTTTTATGAAGACGGACTGTGGTAGTTTTACATCAGTCTAATATGATGAACCTTATATTTAATTTAGTTACCAGATACTGATTTATGTCTTGTCTATTACACACTATTTTTGAGTTGAGATCTGTCTACAGTATCCAGAGTTGCTCTATGATGTGTAAATATGCCATAAACTGATTTGGCAGTGCAATAAAAACATACACTTCTCTAATATTTTGATTTTCTAATATTATAATAATTGTTTTAAGTTGCTAAGTAGTTCAGAAGAATTTTAGTTTCACCATTCTAAGCAAAAGTAGACCTATATAATAGCCAAATCCCTATGCAATCAATGCAACATCTTTGTCATAACAAGGTGCATATAATGCTAAACTGTATGTTGACAAGCAAACAAAGTGTGCAAAAGGTTTTATCTAAAACAGATGTGGACTGAAGAGGGAATCAGAATTAAATGTTTTGCGTAGACTGTAAAGACTAATAAACTACACTGAACAAAATTATAAACGCAACACTTTTGTTTTTGCCCCCATTTTTCATGAGCTGAACTCAAAGATCTAAGACTTTTTCTATGTACACAAAAGGCCTATTTCTCTCAAATATTGTTCTCAAATCTGTCTAAATCTGTGTTAGTGAGCACTTCTCCTTTGCCGAGATAATCCATCCACCTCACAGGTGTGGCATATCA